>JAJMKM010000015.1:0-287121 GCA_030563905.1 Australozyma succicola
AGTAGGTTTGCCCGATCCATCGCCAGTCGATGCAGTTGGTTTTCCAGATCCGTCATCAGTAGATGAAGTAGGTTTGCCCGATCCATCGCCAGTCGATGCAGTTGGTTTTCCAGATCCATCGTCAGTAGATGCCGTCGGTTTTCCTGATCCATCTCCATCAGATGATGATGTTGGTTTACCTGATCCATCGTCAGTAGATGCAGTTGGTTTGCCTGATCCATCGCCAGTAGATGCAGTAGGTTTACCTGATCCGTCGCCAGTAGATGCGGTAGGTTTGCCTGATCCGTCGCCTGTAGATGCAGTTGGTTTTCCAGATCCGTCGTCAGTCGATGATGTTGGTTTACCTAATCCATAGTCAGTAGATGAAGTAGGTTTACCTGATCCATCTCCATCAGATGATGCAGTTGGTTTTCCAGATCCATCATCAGTAGATGATGTGGTTGGTTTACCTGATCCATCGCCAGTAGATGCCGTCGGTTTTCCTGATCCATCTCCATCAGATGATGATGTTGGTTTACCTGATCCATCGCCAGTAGATGCAGTAGGTTTACCTGATCCATCGTCAGTAGATGAAGTAGGTTTGCCCGATCCATCGCCAGTCGATGCAGTAGGTTTACCTGATCCGTCGCCAGTAGATGCGGTAGGTTTACCTGACCCATCGTCAGTAGATGCAGTTGGTTTTCCAGATCCATCGCCAGTAGATGCCGTCGGTTTACCTAATCCATCGTCAGTAGATGCGGTAGGTTTGCCTGACCCATCGCTAGTAGATGATGTTGGCTTACCTGATCCATCTCCATCAGATGATGTGGTTGGTTTGCCTGATCCATAGCCAGTAGAAGTAGTTGGTTTACCTGAACCATTGCTCTTTGACGAGATAGTGGAGCTGGTACTTAATACTGGTGAATCTGGAATAAATTGGTATATTTGGCTCCCAAAATCTTGTTTGTGTTTTGCATGAGTTATGAACTTAATGTTTAATTTTGCTACCCCATAACTGTTTTGGTATACAATTTTGACCGGATAGTATTCATCCTCAACAAGGTTGGTCTGCCAAGTGACCCACCCTTTGTTCGACTTGCGAACAAACATTCGGAACTCACGATCAACTGCGGCATCTGGGTCATTTGAACATACGCTGTCAGCGCCAAATAAAAATGCCGCCTTTTCATCTGCAAGAATATAAAATGTAAACTTTCCTGTTGTTGGCGCCCTGAAAAATCCCTTCAATTCCAAAAAAAAATTGGTAACATTTATCTGGACTCCATAACATTCACCCTCGACTATAGCATGGTCCGTTTTAGGGTGAATATAGAATTCGGGACTTGTAACACCTTTTACTGTATGAATGATAGGAAGAGTTTTGTATTCAGTTTGGAAATAATCATCTGATGCAATGAATCTAAAAGGACTGTCGTAGAAAGTCGCAACAAGACCATCAGTCACACTTGTAGTTGGTGGGCAGCTCAAGCTATCATATATCTCAGCAATTTCCAGTGAGTGTTTTTTCTCAAGCTCAAGCGGTACCCCAATGACGGCCGGTGTTACCATTGCTGTTGAAAGAAGTAAAATCAAACACTTGAAATTAACCATAATGATGACATGTGCCCATAATAATTATAAGGGCGAAAATTAGGTGAATTTATATCATTATGTTGAAATTTTATTAAAAGTACTATTTGTTATCACGCAAGCCAAGTTCTTTCTAATCTTTCTTTTGTTCTATAGCACCTTGGCGTGATGTTTTGCAAGCCAGATGTTGACGAATTGAATTGCAAATAATAAGAAGTAAAGCTTCGACTTTTTTTGCCTCCACTCTACTGAACTCCATAAATTAATTCCTAGTGGCTAAGAAATTTCAAATGATGACCAGGAAGGAAAGTCACCCTCTAAAAGCGGAATTTCAAGCATCGTGAAGTTCCAGGCTTTTAAATTGCTTGATATTCACATAGTTTGGATAATTGCCGTATAGCATCACCAGGGTTATGCCTCGGATTACACAAATTGGCTTCGCTTGTGTTCTTCAACGAATTTGTTTATCAAAGGCCCGCGGAAGGGTGAAAGACCCGAAAACTTGCCTAGATCGAAGAGTATGAAAAACAGAAGCCAAGACACTACAAACATTATCAGTTGGAATTACAAGCCATGAGCTCACGCTGTGTTGGACCAAACAGTTAAATTTCAAGTGAGAGGACTAAATTTAAATTCTAGGCACAGTCCTGTGTAGGCAATATCTCAACTTATCTGTCAATTAAGAGTGATTCTTCTATGCATGAGCCGCGTCACGTTCCGATTTATACAGTCCAGTCATTACACCAGTGTGTCTTGACTAATTAGCTCAGAATTATCTCTTGACTAAGGAAATCAAATACCATGACAAGACGTGAATACAATTAAATAGACCTCGACTTAAAACTTTCCTATATTAGTCTGCTTTGCATAGATGAACTTAAAAATTTAAAGCGAAATCCATCGTGCTAGTATAGATTTTTATGAAACCTTGTATCACCCTTTGTGGTAATCTCTTCCCTAAGTAGTATTCAAAACAATTAATTTGAACCAGTGAAATTTTTAGATCGAATGCTTCAAAAGAAGTAATTTCCTAAACCAAGACTTAATGCTCCATTGAGCCTATAATCTGCGTAATCTATATGTCTGCGTATTCTAGTTTTGTCTTCTCATCAGACGTTCTCAGTGTCTATCAATATCTAAATCGAGTCTTAAAGAGCAAGGCGTTTAAAAGCTCATTCAAAATATCGTTTTGAGAAGTAGGATTTTCTCTCTTTTGCTTTTAGTTTTTTTGTTACTTCTGCTTTGCTTTTTCCTGACCTGTTGCGAATCGTTTGCAAATTACAGCATCTATTGTCATGGTATAGAAAAACCTTATAATCAATGGAAAAAACCATTCATCTAAGAAGTATAATTATAATTCTTCTTCTTGATAAAAAACATGAAAATAAGCGCAGTTTGACCCTATTCCTTTTGTAAATAGTGAAAGTGACAATTATTCATTCGGTTTGTTTAAGAATATTCCATGGAATCTTAAATGCAACTGATCGCTACGGGAATCGAAATGATTATGCATCGATCTTGAATCAATACGTAATATATAAAATTGATTATAGTCAAAGCAATTGTTTTGATAGGCGAAGATCATTCCTACGCACCGCCTTTGCTATTAGTAAGAATCTACTCAACGTGTTTGTTAATACCATCAGATCAGATATAGCAAGTCTTTTGACAGCTAAAGCATTATTTTCACGATACCAATAATTCAATTCAAGTTGTTAATGCCTCTTAAAGACGGCAGGAAGCCTATTTAAAGCCTTTTCAATACGTGAGCAGCCCTTATTTTTCCCAAAGCAAAAACATTCAAGGGGTAAAAGCATTTAAATACTTTTTACGAGATTAAATAGCTTCTGAAGGTAAAATGAATCGCTTTGAATGTTTGTGCAAACGGGGTAACGAGGACTAGGCCGTTGCGCATATCTGAGTCTACTCAAAGCTTGAATTCTAACTATACACTTCAAGAGTTTTTTTTAATCGTATTTTTATCTCGATATTTGCGTTTATTTCAATGTTATCAGGTAGACAGATGACTCGACAGCGTGACCCAGCCCGCATTGAACCCTCTACCAGATCATTAATTGAATCCATGAACTTGGCAAAGAAGATGACAAAAGGCAGATATACATTATAGAAATTTGCAAATTTAGGCAATCAATAGTCTTATTCATCGTCTCCCTAATTATCATACAGGCCTGTAAGTACTCTTAGGAAGTCACTCAAAGTAAATTTTATCATTATACAACATAGGAATTGGGAGAAAAAAACTTCTCAATTGATTCATGTATTTTTCAATTTATATAGTTGACTGGGTCACCAGGTATTTCTGTTAGAAAAATGCTTATTTAGTAAGTAAGTGGATAACACTGGCCGAATTAGGAAGTTTAACTATTTAAAACCAATTAAAGCACCAAAAGGATTAGGAACAAGTGAATCCGGAATTGGGAAGAACTCATCTAATATCATCAATGGACGAAACCCAGCGAGATAGTGGAAAATATTTCAAGGTACCTAGATCCACCTTAAATACTTAGAGTTAAGTAAGATTTGGTTAAGTGTGACTTAAATATAGATGGATTCAGAAGGATAATATATTATTATAATACCTAAAACTATTACAATTAATAGCGATTTTTTTATTCTTAAATTCCAATAGAGGCTCTGTGGCCGAGCGGTCTAAGGCGGCAGACTCAAGTTCTGTTATCGTAAGATGCGCGTGTTCGAATCACGCCGGAGTCAAAAAGATATCAACTTCCTCTATTTTTTGTCATCAAAACATGGCAAATTTTTTTTGAACTTTTTTATAGTTTCATGTCTTCTGGGGCGTGGAGTCGATATTTTTGTCCTCGTTGATCTCCAAAGAACAAATAAGCCATAGGCAGTAAGTTCATCTCGGTAAAAATTTGCAAAATTATAACCAATCTGTAATTTTTACCCGGATACTGTACAACGCAACACTATAAAAAAAGGTCTCTCTATGCATCTCGCCGCGGGTAGCGATTTAAGAAAACCCACGTGAATATGCGAGTTTATGTAAGGGCCAGAAAATGAGAAATTCAAAAGCATGCGACGCAAAAGTTGGCAGCAACAAAAAACGATTAAAAGGGCCACATTTGATTAAATGGAGAATAACGATTACTCTTTATGTTTCGCGCCATGGATGCCGTGTTGTGAGTTAATGACAGACAAATGCAAGGACACTGCTGTCAAAAATTTAAGCATTCGCGTGGCGCAACATGCGTGACCGCTTATCCATATTAAGAATAGAGAAAAATTTTGAACAGGCATATACACACAGGGAATAAAAAAAAAAAAAAAATCAATTCTAGCTCTTCAAAGATAAATGATAAACGCTCAATTGTCTTTTCCGTTTTGTTTTTTGTTATTGTCAAGACTACGCAGAGAAATTACGACCATAAGTGCCGCACCCGAAATGGAAATATGCTGTTGTTCTCAGCATGTACCTAAATGAGGGATTTCTTCGAGTCTTAACTAATCGTATCATTCAGTATTTCGCAGCATTCTTATTTTCTTTTCGAAAAAGCTTACGGTAATCCAATGTTCTTAACTGAATCGATTGTAGCGCTTCTTTCCCAATTAGAACAAGCTGTTCTCATTTTCAATTTCACCACATGCCTGATTCAAAAAAGACACTGATGGGCATGAAACTAAGTTAATTAGTAGGAGGCTAGGAGGAGCTCCTCTCATTATCAAGCCGCTGGAGCTTCACCGGAACTTGGACAAATTGCCGCTTTTTCATATGCTTGAAAGCGGAATGGACCGCATAAATGTTATCTGTAACGTCGCGAAAATGCAGACACCCTTAAGGGCACATATGGAATGTTCCGTCTCGCATGATGTCGTTCGTAAAATCGAGACGTGATTAAAGGACAAAACAACATAGGAGTCGATACGAAACAAGGTTGACGAATACGATTATATATTTGGTTGATGCTTTCAAAGAATGCGCAATCTGTTAAAATTTCGATAACTAGAATAGTTCGCAAAAAGTCTTGCCTGGCAAGCGCAAAATTGAAATCAATGCTGAAATACATGGATATTGAAGAAATAACAATTAATGGGCAAACTGTAGGTCTGTCACAAAAAGAAGATGCCGTTATTGATAATAGGCCCCTCTCAGATTGTTTATTCCTCACATATACTTATGCTTTGTTTCCATGAGGGGTGATGACCACGTTTTGCAAATAGGAAATGGGAACTGGAAGTTGGATTATGTGAATACCTAGCACTGAGTTTGGAAATCTTTGTCCCGAGACATACTGAACGACCGATGCATTGATTTAAAACTCTCAGTTTTCAAATGGACACGAAATTCAAAGAAGCATTTTATATGTGTACTAGAGATAGATGTAGCTCCCTATTTAGTCATGCAGTTTAACATATAAATGCGGGACTGAGAATGAATCGTAAAAATTTCATGAGTTACCCAACCTTTTGTGTGCATACCTTGCTTCTACACATCCTTCACCTAAGCAATACAGGAACTCAAGGTAAGTTGGATTTCCGTGGAACCTTGGAGTAAGTAACTTGATCCATGATATGCAAGGCACAAGTGGACTTTTAGACAAAAAGCTTTTCGAGCTGAGCCGTTGCATGGATTTCACTAATAATTTTCAACAGATTGAAAATAATAGGGGTTAAAGTTTCGGGGCGTTTCCTTCATTCAAATTAAGGCGTAGGTACCACAGGTAAATTTCCAATTCTCATCTTCCTTGATCACTAATTAGGGGCAACTCAAAATCCCAATCTCCAAGGCACTCGTTTTTTTTTTTCAATGGCACTTTACAACTTACGGCCTTCTGCCGCTTGAAATTCACTGTATAAGATCACCAATTTCGCCTCACACAAGTTAGACCAATTACGTGAGGCTTAAGAGGGTTTGAAGTTCATGCACAATACATGCAGGAGAACATGATTTTTCATATACAGGAATTAATACTAGAAACCTGAAACATTGACTCAAAAAGGAAATGTCCGCATTATCCGGGTGACAAGTAAACATCCTCGCTCTTCATTCGCTACATGAATAAGGAGCTACATCATTGAGCTCGTAGCACCTCTGCATCAACAAGCTCTTATCAAAATCCATGCCACCTGGCTTCCTTGTGTCTTAAGAACTGCCCACATGACTTAGCGTTACTATTAGGTAGCTTCTTTATATAAGAAATGATAAACTGATCCCATTGAACCCGAAAGAAAAAAATTCGCATCAATCTTTTGTCTGGATGATACGCGTCGATTTTGATCCATGAAGTAGGTATGCGCAGGATTGCAAGCGCGGACTAGAGCAACACTACATTTTGACTGCCTCTAACATTTCGCATAAGCTGCAAAAAGCGCACCTATTATGTTGAGGTAGCAAAAATGTTAACTACAAGTGAGTATAGTTTGTGGGATAATTATAGCTTCGGAAAAAAGGCTATTATTATTTTTCGAATCATAAAGTAGCTTCTTCAAGCGAAGGATTCTTCATACTGTATAGATTATATGTATGCACACTTATTTTGAGTAACTGCGCCAGAGGCTATTTCGATTGATTTCATGATGCAGGATTTTTGGCATGTAAGAAATCTACTTCAGGGGGCTAGACGTATCTTTTTTTAAGTGGAGGTTTGGTTGGAATATTCCCCCCAGCTTCAAAATCAAGTTTTTGTCCCAACAGCAAACATGCTTCAAATCTTCAATCAGGTTAAGTTGTCAAAACAGACACTCTTAGCCACGGTGATCGGTTTGGCTGTATTCAATGCCGTCTTATACTTACAGCTTGACGCACGTATTCCCTCAAAGTTGAAGGCCAATACTGAAGAGCTCCTTTCTATCTTTTCCAAGATTCACCATAGACACAAGAACCTTGATGACGTTCACATCAGATCAGAAGTTTACGATGAAATATTCTCGCAGGTAAACATCCATGAGTTTCTTCAACAGGAGCTGTACGCCGAGAGGTGTCTGGCATATTTTAATCACTTGTCTATGAGTAGTCCAGACTGGCTGATTGACCCTCATGAACAAGTTGACATGAAAAATGAAGCATTTCGCACGTTTGAAGAGTATGAAGAACAGCGCTTGGCACAATGGCAAAAAGATGCAGATAAGGCTGAGGAGGAAAACGGTTCCCCAAAACCAAAACCTACTCGGGCTCTGATGCGCAAGGAGTACGAAGACATTGTTGAAAAAATGCAAAAAGATGAGCAACTATTACATGATTTCACTTCACACGTTCGTGTCTTCGATCGTTGTTTCCTCGATGGGTACAAGAATGAGCAAAGTAAGAACTCATTTGTCGCTCAACAAAGAAACTTCTTGAAACGAACAATCGACTTTGAGCCTACCCTTGACGTGAAATCTTTCCAGAGCCCGATCCATAAAAATCAAGTCGCATGTTCAGACATTGAGAGTAAGATATTTCCATTTTTGTCCAGAGAATACCCCATTTTCACTCGGTGGGACGGGACCAAACATTTCTTTCCGGGATCTAAGCTTTCAGGTCTTCCCAATAAAGAGTGTTTCATAACCGACTTCCGTTTAAGAATTAATGGGAAAGGTATTGTTATCACAATAGGAGATAACCAACTTGACGATGCTGCCAGACTTATTAGAATCTTGAGATACTTTCGTAACTCATACCCGATACAAATTATGTACCACTCGGGTCTCTCTGATCTCTCCATGGACCGGATCGTACTGATAGCACGTGAAGACTATCATGGCTTTCCAGCTCAGGACATTTGGTTTGTTAACATTAAGAGAGCAATCAAACCCTCGTACTTGAATAAATTTGACGGGTTTGCCAATAAGATCCTGGCGATGGTATTCAACTCTTTTGAAGAGGTTCTATTCTTGGATGCTGATGCGGCAATTCTCAAAAGCCCAGATTACTTTTTCTCATTGAAAAAGTACGTCGAAACCGGAGCATACTTCTACAGAGATCGCGCAGCGCTCGACTCAAGAGGCAGAGCTGACATTAAATTCTTCCAGAAATTGTTACCATCTATTGAAGATTCGATGGTGTTCAATATTGAGCAGACGAATAATTACACTCTCGAAAACGGGTTTTTCAATGGAATGGGTCATTACATGGAGAGTGGTATTGTCATCGTCAATAGAAAGAAGCATTTCATCCAGCCATTCATGATGTCGGTGATCAGTTTCTACAATCCAGTTAATGGTAGAATTTATGGTGATAAGGAAATGTTCTGGCTCGCAGTTGCCATTTCTGGCCGCAATGACTACCACTTCAACGAAAATGCTGCGGCTGCTGTGGGAGAGTTAATGCCAGCTTCTGAACAGTCGAATCCTAACATGAAGGCCAAGAAATTATGCTCTGCGCACCCAGCACACATCAGCGGTGAAGATAACCATACCTTAGTTTGGATAAATTCCGGTTTCCGATTTTGCAGCAAGGCCAGAACCTCGTATTACAGCAGTAAGGATGATTTTCAAAGGCAAGAGATGTTTAAGTGGTTTAAAACCGAGGAGGAGATGGTAGAAATGTTTGACAGTGCATTAGTTGTGAAGCATGCAATCATACCACCATTTAGTCCTAAGGGTTCAGTTCGTAACAATGAAGATGAGCCCCAAGACTTCTGGCACATGACGTCATACTGCTACAACTATATGTGGTGCGCTTACTCACGTGTTGGAGGTAAGTACAACTTTGAGGGAGAGGTAATTGACAACCACATTGATGGTCAGCTTATTGAATTGGGCGATGAGCAAACACTCAACTTTGCCAAGGTGGCCTCATACTGGATACAAGAATTACCATGGCTGAACTTCAAAGGAAGATCGGCAGCTAGCTGAAGCAACATAGATTCAAATACAACAAAGTAATTAACTTCAGGTTCTAGTTGTCTTCAATGGTGAAAGTATATTCATCCCGTTCGTCTAGCACTGACACCACAACTCCACATTGCTATGGAAGCAGCGTGAGAATGTAGTCCCCCCAAGCCAGAGCAATATCTAAGTATATTTAAACTTTGTGTTCATGCCGTGTTGAAAAGAGCATGCTTTACGTAGAATGTCAATGAATACTTTCATACAGTTCTAAAAATTCCTGCATGTTGTTAAAAATTGAATTTAAGCCCTGGTAAAAAGACAATATAACTTCAATTACTTTCTTTTAAAATTTCGTGTTAAATTTTTTAATAATTTACTGTTTACTCTCATCCATACATAGTTGGTCAGGGCAATTTTAGCTACTTAATTATTCACACCGAAAACCTCTTGTAGTAGTCGGATCATTATTATGTTGTAAAATTGGGTGTGCAGGCTGAGTTACATCTGATAACAAGTAAATACAAACCTGCATACAATATCACACTTTAAAAATAGGAATCCAAAAAAAAAAGAGAATTGAAATAAACTTAACCCAATGTTGTCTTTTTGAGTGTTTTCAATCTCCATCTCTCTTTATTATCCTTCTTTCTAGAGGTTCGCAAACCACAAAACCGGTTAGCTTATCATCTGAACCGGTGCAGGATCGCTATTTCGGATAAGGGTGCAACTCATATACTTGCGCGGAAGCTGGTTGCTCTCAAATTTGACAGGAACCACCATCATATTCATTCAATTTTGCTCCAAATATGTCTCTGGACCATAAAATCACCCTCTTTTCCAAAGAATATTATGCCGCTTGCACAATTGGCGGTATTGTTGCGTGTGGACCCACACACTCGGCTCTTACCCCGTTAGACTTGGTAAAATGCCGTCGTCAGGTCACCTCTGGACTCTACACCTCCAATATCCAAGGATGGAAAACAATATTAAAAACACAAGGTGACTCAATTTTTACTGGCTTTGGTGCTACATTCATTGGATATGCTCTTCAGGGAGCAGGTAAATATGGATTCTATGAGTACTTCAAGAAAACTTATAGCGATATGATAGGTCAAGAAAAGGCAGAGCTGTACAAAACGGGTGTTTATTTGGCAGCCCTGGCTTCAGCTGAGTTTTTAGCCGATTTGGCTTTATGTCCATTTGAGACCATAAAGGTGAAAACTCAAACCACGATTCCCCCATACGCTACCTCTGTTGTCGACGGATGGCGCAAGATTACCGCTCAAGATGGTATTGCTGGTTTGTATAAGGGACTTGGTCCTTTGTGGGCACGTCAAATTCCGTACACAATGGTAAAATTTGCCTCATTTGAAAAGACAGTGGAACAAATTTATGCCTATTTAGGAAAACCTGTCTCATCCTACACATCTTTACAACAAACGGGAGTTTCCTTTTTAGGAGGATACATTGCGGGTATATTCTGCGCCATCGTATCGCACCCCGCCGATGTAATGGTATCCAAGATCAACTCCGAACGAAAGGCAACTGAAAGTTTAGGAACTGCACTTAAACGCATATACGGTGATATTGGATTTAGTGGTGTTTGGAATGGTTTGCCTGTGAGAATAGTGATGGTAGGTACATTGACAGGTTTTCAATGGTTGATTTATGATTCCTTTAAAGTATATGTCGGATTGCCCACTACCGGGGGCCACTAAATTCATTTTTTTTTCTTTTTTTTTAAAAATTTTTTTTCTTATATTCTGTTTGATGTAACGATTACACAGCATATATATAATACAAGCGTATAGCATCAAGTTATGTCAGAAGATTTCTTACCTAGCTGTAATTGAGTAGAACCAATCACCAGTAAGGAAATTTTAGACCAAGGCAACGCGAATCATATCAATACACTGGCCTAGGTCCAGACGTTTTTGTACAAGTCATCTTCTAGGTCCTTGTTTTTCCTATCGAAAGATGGGATTGAGCTTCCGGTGCTATAGATGGCGGGTGAGGCATTCTTGATTTCTAGGGATGATCCCCAAGGATTATCCGATGCTGGAACATCACTCCACTCGTTATTCCATGATGATGAAGCATGCACTGGGGTTTTTGCTTGCATCAGCTCGCGAGATTGCGAGCTCAGTTGAGGGCGAAGCGGTGTGGAGATGGAGCTCATTGCAGGTTTAAGAGACTTTACTGTAGGCGAGGAGGAGCTCGTGGAGATAGCCGAGGTGGAATTGCTAAAATTCAATCCCAATAAAGAATCGGACATATTCGCTATAGGATCAACCTTTGTCTGTTTGGAAGCCAGATTTGCGACCAGTACATTGTTTGTTGAAGAGGAAATAGAATGAAATTGCGAGGCAGGAGAGCTACGATTGGCTCCCATCATACTGGTGCGGAGCATCGAGTTTTGCGAGTTACTCAAACTCAGCGATGAAGAAGTAGCGGACGTAGTTGAGTACAAAGAGAGGATCGATTGCTTAAGGTCCTTTCTCTGATCAGGAATTGGGGCCGCTGGTGGTTCAGAAGCCGACTTTGTCATAGGTGCGCGTTGATCCAATTTCACTTCTTTAATTGGGGTACGCGCCTTTGCAGCTGAGGAGAAGGAACCAAAGTCATCATCCAAGAGCAGTTCGACTTGCTTAGGCTTTTCAGAAGCTGTGGGAACAGGTTTGGAGGAATTTGCACTTGCAACAGATAACAAGTTAGCAGATCCGTTTGTTGAAGCAGTTACGGGAGTGGATGTCGCATTTTGGGGATGAAGCGACATGGGGTCGGGAACTCTCGGCAGTGCTGTCCATTTCTTCATGTCATACTTCGTTCTTATGAAATTCTCGATCTTGCTACTGTCAGGAACATAGCCAGTGGGCAACTTGGCCTCCCAGTACATATTACACTTTTCGTTTCCCCATTTTACCATGGACTCAACCTGTTCATCAGTCCACGCATCCAAATCCACAGATTTGACCCGTGATATATGTGTTCCCATGGATCTATGAATGCCGGAGCATCTAATGCAAATAAAGCAACCTAAGTTCCACGAGGCCCATCTTGGATGGGTGGAGGTCTTACAGTCGACACATGCTTTGTTAGCAGACTCTTTGAGTAGCTGACGGAAAATTTGTTTGTGCTTTTCGCTGTGTGTTTTTTTGGAAGAGGGCAATGCGACCATACTAAGATAATACCAAAATTTTTTAGTCGGAATCACTAATTTCGCTCCTATCTTCCTTCTGAAAGTCAGTGATAGATCAAACCTCCAAACATAAAAGCAAGAGATGCACGGGTGTTTACATATTGGTACTGTTCACAAAATGAATGTAAATAAAAGCACGAGCCGAGTATAGACCTAGCCTATAATTCGGAAGCAGAGAGTAAAAAATCCTGTTCCAAAAAAAGAGAATTTGACACTGAGCCAATCGTGAGACATTTGTCGTGCCTTTAATTTAAGTTGACACATAGCTAAACCAAACGGTAAGGCGGCTAGCCCAGGCATCACGCCACTACCAGCGGCATACATAATACATATATAAGGGCAATTGCGCAACATGATAAGGCTTGTTAGCCATTTTCGCTTCATGATCCCGTAAACAAGTTTGATCGCTGCAAACTAATTCTTAAGATTTACTTATCTGTTCTATAGTAAACGAGGCTTGCTTTACAATTGGCACCCTTGGAGTCTGTCACAGCATGGACGACAAATCTAGAATTTGAGAGGATGCGCGCGCTTCTGCTGAGAAATCCAGTATTCGCGAAAGTAAGAATGGATCGATATATCCGTAATACAATTTTCAGTAACACTTAAAGAATTGGGTCTAACAATGAGATGGTCTTAACATTACACCATTACATTCCAAAAGCCGCAATCTAGACCGGACGTCCCCATCAGAAGGAAAAAAAAATCAAAGACCTAGTAGCATACATAAGGTATGTGCCGCAAGATGAAAATGAGGGTACCCCTCTTTACCTAGCTCTCTATCCCACTATTCCTGCAAGTTACCTGCAGTACCTGGCTCACCCACTACGATGCCCTGTTCCGTTCCTATTGACTTCAGTCGTCCGGTCCAGCTCCTCAAACTTATTGAAATATCTTCCATTTCCCAGAAAGTATTCCTTCAATACGTGGCTTCTCCGCGTTGCATATACCTCACGATTTTTTCGCTCGATAGTAGCTCACATCCTGCCCATTTGTTAGCAAGACATCTTGTGGGACGGCTTGTGAGACCTTGTACAAAGAAACATAAAGGCCTATAAAGTAGTCTTCTGGATATTTTGTCAGGCTTTTTTCAAAATAACTTCATTACATTCTTGTAACTTCAACATCTTTTCACGTCGCCCCAAGATGATTGAGAAACAACCTCAAAACTGGCCCGTCTTAACAACAGCAGAAGTTCTCAAACACTCTCAACCAGATGACTTATGGATGATTGTTTTCGGGAAGGTCTATAATGCTACTCCTCTTCTTGCCATACACCCTGGAGGTGCTGAGGTACTCATAGATTGTGGCGGCGTGGATGCTACGGCTGCTTTCATAGATGTGGGCCATTCACAGGATGCTGTTGATATGCTCGTGCCTTATCAAGTTGGTGTCATCGAAAGTGATGAACAACGCACATCAAAAACCATTACAAGTACGAAAAAGTCCCGTCCGAAGTTGTCATCTTCACAAAAAGGCCGGTGGAAATATAATAAAGCACGTAGAGCTACTCAGAAACCAGGGGGAAATGGCCGCAGGTTATCTGTTTTTCTCTATTCATTTATTGCTTGCATTGCTCTCACTTTAATTGTTGTCTTACAAAGGCAACAATGGATCAAAATCATTACATAACCCATTCAATTTATCCCTGGTGGATATGATAAAAAATGCTGCAGGACCGCATTGCAGAATTCTTCGTATAATGTTATCCAAAGTCTTTCCGAAGAACTTTGATAGGCGCATATGTGGCACCCTATTTATTCAATACAAGTTTGTCTTATGGTACCGTAACTCTATATTTTAACGACTGGCCCTTTGGGTTGGAACTTCAAAAAAAAAAGAAAAAAAGAATTCAGCAAAAACTATGTATTCGCAAGAGAGGTTACTTTAGAGTTTGTTTTTATCCAAATCTACCCATGGGTCGTAGCGTTTGATATCAACTAAGCGAACTCGATAACCTAGCAATATCTACTTGCTGAAGTTTCAGAACAAAACTTCAAAAAAGGCAAGTCGAATGCCAAAACCAAATCACTAGGTAAAGAAAAAAGACACACCCTTCAGCTGGTGTCCATTTTGAGACTAACATTCGCAGCAGCTATTCTAAATAAATTTACACGAAGATGGGGAGGCAATATCAGATGATTCGTAGCCAGCTCTACAGGGTTTTTTTTTTCTTGTTTTTTTTTTTTTTTTTTAATTTCAAGCTAAGCAACTGACAATTATATTTTAAAATTCAGGTTATACAACTTTCTGGGGTAAAACGGCTGTGCTCGCCATTTTAACACCGATCACAAGGTACCGCTACCCTAGAAACGAAACGTTCAACATTGCCAGACAAACCCTCGGATTTCTGAGAGTTCTCAATTCAGTTAATTCGCCCGGTTAGTAAATATGTCTTTCTTTTCTGGTGATGCAACTTGGTCTGCAGGCCCAGACCCATGCGGAAATCTCTTCGAGGCTAGCCTTGCCCACAAAGACCCTCTCTCAAACCAAATAGCAGTTACGCCAGCTGTCAGTGATATCAAACATGGGGTTCAGCCAACACCACCTGATCAGTCACCTTGGAATTTGCAGAATAACGAACACTTCACGCCATTAAAGGAAGAGTACATGCCTCTCCTGGATACCACCACACGATCTGTTTCGTCAATCTCGTCGAACATTGCTAATAGTCAGATTGGAGTTGCTGCTGAATCTCCGGAAGTTTCGGCTGACAAAGGTTCTCTGCAGCCCTTAAGAAAGGCACGTGGAAAACTGTTGAATGAGCGTGAGATGACCTTAATGTATACTGAAGATGCCTTGTTAAATGAAGAAGAGTTGGCTATAAAAAAGAAGGCGCAGAATAGACTTGCCCAACGAGCTTTCCGCGAACGCAAAGAAATGAAACTAAAGGAGTTGGAGCTGATGTTACTTCAAAGCGAAGAGGAGAGGCAGCAGCTTATGGATAAACTTAATGAAGTGAAAGTTCAGTTTAACACTTTGCAAAATGAGAATCAGCGCTTGCGCTCGTTCAGCCGCGGAATGAATAGCGTCTCTGAAGGGAGCACATTTCTCTTTCCAGAGTCTCAAAAGGACTTTGTAGAAGAAATGATCACGGACAAAAAGCACGATATGTCGGTAGCGCAAGTGAACAAAGTTTATGAGGTTCCACAAGCACCTGGTCGTAAAGTCTTAGGCGTTGGCGCCTTATGGGATTATCTTCTGATTAAGAGAGAGGAGGAACAGTACGAGAACCTAGATTTGATTGAGGTGATGCAGCTACTAAAGGGAAGAGAAGTGTGTCATGGGTACGGCCCCGCATATCCGTTGGATGTAGTGGAGGATGCCCTCAACTGTGCTGTCAATCGGTCTGTATAGGCTAAGATTCTAAATAAAGAAGAGATTGGATTTCGCGTTGCTGTGGGTGCTTGTCTAATTTTTGTTTCATTACATGCCACATTTGAATATGCTAATTGCATGTCTGCCCTTGTTCATGACATAAATAAAACTAGGTAACCTAGATAGTAGGAGTCAGACCTAGAAGATTAGGTTGCTAACATTCAGGTGAACAGGATCTCTTGTAGAGGCCATAAATATATTTTTTTAAATAAATTTAATCAAAACAAATAATCCATCTCAATTTTAGTGTATTGTTGGAATTGCGGTGTACGGGCTGCAATTTCAAATTAAAAGCTAATTCCACCGATATTTTACCAAAAGCATACATTCGTAATAAAAATTCAATAATAGAATCTACTAAATATAATTCAAATATCTGCTATGAAAAAATCAAATTATTTCGAAATTAGCCAAAGCTCATGAATTTTTCAAGACTCGCACTGCCGAACTTTCTAGAATAGTGCACTGTACCCCCACATCCTATATAACCTCATACTTTATCCAAAGAGATTTCGAGTATCAAACGGCAAAATCCATAATGTCCGCAGACGAATTTAAAGCTCAAGGCAACAAACACTTCGCTGCCAAGGAATTCGACAAAGCTATCGAGCAATTCTCTTTGGCCATCGAGGCTTCCCCAGTGCCAAATCACGTCTTGTTCTCCAACAGATCTGCGTGTTATGCCTCACTTAAAGATTTTTCCAAAGCATTAGAAGATGCACAAAAGTGTGTGGAGACGAACTCTTCTTGGGCTAAAGGATACAATCGTGTTGGTGCTGCTCACTTTGGTCTTGGAAACTTTGACGACGCCAAGGCTGCATACTCCAAGGCCTTGGAGTTAGAGCCAGGTAATGCAATGGCTCAAAGTGGTTTATCCTCTGTTGAAAGTGCAGAGTCTTCTCAATACTCACAGCCTGACATGGGAATCGGCAAGATTTTCCTGGACCCTAATTTGATTTCTAAGTTAAAGGCTAACCCCAAGACTGCTGAATACATGAATGACCCTGATTTGGTTGCGAAACTCTTACAAATTCAAGCAAACCCGCAAGCCTCCATGTCAATGATGATCAGTGAACCCCGCTTGATGAACATCATGGCTGCATTGATGGGAATCGACCTCAATATGGCAGACCCCGAGTCAGCTGTCCCAAGCAAGGAGGCTAGTGAACCCGTGCAAAAAAAGACGGAAACTAAAACCGAAAAGAAGGAAGCTGAGCCAACTCAAGTTTCTCAGCTGGAGACTGAAGATGTCGAGATGGAAGATTCATCCAAGGTTCAGGCCGAAGAAATTAAGGCACAAGCAAATGCTTTGTACAAACAAAGAAAATTTGACGAGGCCATCGAAAAATATAACAAAGCTTGGGAGCTTCACAAAGATATTACTTACTTGAACAACAGGGCAGCTGCTGAGTTTGAAAAAGGTGACTACGACGCTGCCATTGCCACATGTGAGACGGCTTGCGACGAGGGTAGAAGTATGAGAGCAGACTACAAGTTAATTGCAAAGTCTTTTGCTAGAATGGGTAACTCTTACTTGAAAAAGGATGACTTAGAGTCCGCAGCTAAGTACTTTGACAAGTCATTGACGGAACACAGAACACCTGATGTGTTGACCAAATTGAGAACTACACAAAAGGAAATCAAAACCAGAGAGGCCCTTCTGTACATTGATGCAGACAAGGCTGAACAAGCCAGATTAGAAGGGAAAGAATATTTCTCTAATGCCGACTGGCCAAATGCTGTGAAGGCTTACACCGAGATGATCAAACGTGCTCCAGAAGACGCCC
The DNA here is from genome assembly GCA_030563905.1 of Australozyma succicola. NCBI lineage: Eukaryota > Fungi > Ascomycota > Pichiomycetes > Serinales > Metschnikowiaceae > Australozyma > Australozyma succicola. Next base: position 17,728 of record JAJMKM010000015.1, read on the forward strand.
GTGGATACTCCAATAGAGCTGCCGCTTTAGCTAAGCTAATGTCCTTCCCTGATGCAGTTGAAGACTGTAACAAGGCCATCGAAAAGGATCCCGCATTTGTCAGAGCTTATATCAGAAAAGCTAACGCTCAGCTTGCCATGAAGGAATACTCACAAGTTCTCGACACCTTAACCTTGGCCCGTGAGAAGGACCAGGAGGTCACTGGTGGAAAGAGCTCTCTGGAAATTGACCAACTTTACAATAAAGCCTTGTCTCAACGTTTCTCGGCAATCGAGGGCGAGACTCCAGAGCAAACTATGGAACGTGTCTCTAGAGACCCAGAAATTGTTTCTATTTTGCAAGACCCTGTTATGCAAGGTATTTTGGCTCAAGCTAGAGAGAACCCAGCTGCTTTGCAGGACCACATGAGAAACCCAAGTGTTAGCAAAAAAATCAATACTTTGATCGCCGCTGGTGTCATTCGTACCCGATAATAGTTAAGTATTTTAAGTAATAGAGAAGTCAATATAACATATTGAAAATTCACATTATCCAATTGTAAATTGTTGGAGAGTAAAAGGTCTTTTTAAAGATGTTTGGATAGCCTGTGTACTACCATGATTAGCCACCTTGATATTTAGTTTGGCTGCGTCGGTTGCAATTTGAAGTTTGGGACACGCAGGAAACGCACGTTTAGATTGAAATATTGAGTTTTCAGGCACCCAGTTCATATGTTATAATTTAATAAGGCAAAACAAGCGAACACGTCGAACTCGAATTTTGAAGACATTAAACACAAAAATTCAAATGTTTGCTTATGCCATACAATGATCAGTTAAACGTGTTTGTTATACAGTAGTCTATTTAAGATAAGGCCGAAAAGAGTCAACGGAGATAGTGTCAAGATAGGCAGATCGCTTACGAGTCACAAAGAGGCTAAAAATTTATTCAAATTTACAAGGATTGCAATTTACGATTACAAATAGTTGTCCCACCCTCGGTATGAGTGCACGCACTCGGATCCACTAGCATTCCGAGCCGAGACAGCAAAACTTAGCCACTGTGCTCACATCCAGGTGCTAGCTACCTTGGCAAAACCGAACCATTTTACAGATAAATTCAAAGAAAAGAGAGTGTTGTGTCGATATATGTCTTTTTAATTTACGCTCAAAAACCGTTCTTCGCTCAGTTGAAACATCAATCACTAAGCTATTGAGATAAAACTGAATCCCTGCACACAAAAATTTAGATCATACCGCATATTTTGTCAGTTCAGCCAGGGCTTCAAACTCCCTGCAGCTTTGCTTTGTCTATTGATCCGAATTTATTAGACTTTAAAGCCAATTCGATGTCGCATAGAACATTCCTTATGCCACCTTATTCCAAGTTGGAATTGAAGAAGTCGGGACAAAGCCGCCTTTGTGATCCAAAATCTATCTGCTCTGCAATTTGATTGTATCTTGTTAAAAGGACAAGAAATCAGTATCGATGCGATTATACCTGTATATAACCTATGTATGGTCTTCCTTGCGTCACATTAGATACAACTATATAAGGGTCTTGGCAACCTTATGTTTTTGCGCAATTTCGCCTCTCAAATAAGAGAGCCCAAACAAGCAGCCTGAGATCTATAAGATCTGCCCGAGAGAACTCAGCTTCTTTACCAAGAACAAATTTTCTGCTATATTTCTTGGCAGTTACGGGCCAGGATTCTGGATAGAGATTGTCACACATAGATAGTAATGTCTATAAATCCGTTAACGATCGAGTGGTCGCCCACCTCGGGGTACCCAACGGCAACGCAAACCGTCAAAACATTGTCCTCAATTAATCCGACCGTTATCCCAGCCCTTTCTAAGTCTATTGTTAATGCGGTTAGCAGTTTGGCTACCGATACTTTCCATCCTGACATGATCCTGCTTTCACGCGTCATAAGGGGAGCCAAAGCTTCCATTACTGCTTTAGAAGCTCAAAAAATCATTGCTACGGCCACAGATAGTTCTGTAGTAGCACAGGCCACAGATGCCCTTTTCAAGGCAACATACAACTTGGACAGATTGGCCATGGAAAAGAACCTATATGGTTATTTGATGAACAAGGGTGTCAATATATTCTATTTGGTTATGTTTGGTCTTATTTTGTTCTTTAACATTGGCATGCTCTGGAAAAGCAGATACCATTGGTACAATGTTACATTTATATGTGGCTTTATCCTCGAGTTTTTGGGATTTTTGGGTCGTGTTTTATCTACAACCGACTACGATAATATTAACTATTATTTACTTCAGTATGCCCCCTTGACTATTGCTCCAGCATTCATCATGGGTGGTATTTATTTCATCTTTGCTCAAAATGTCATCATGTACGGCCGAGAATACACTGTCTTGAAGCCTATGTGGTACACATACTTTTTTGTGGCAAGTGATGTTCTTTGTTTGATAATTCAAGGTGTGGGCGGTGGTATGGCGTCCGGCGCTGCTAAGAACAAAGAAAACACTGCGCCAGGAACTTGGACAATGTTTGTGGGTGTCTTGGCCCAAGTCATTGCTATGTCTGTCTTTTTGATATTTTGGTTCAATTTCTTATACCGGTTGTACTTCCGCCATGCAAAGGACGTGGAAGGTGAATGGAAGGAAAAGAAAAGGACTCCATGGAATTTCTTCCGTTTCTTGTTTAACTCTAAATCGACTCTTACCTACAAGAGAACACAATTGGAGCAATTTTACAATGAGAAATATGCCACTATACGACAACGAAAGCTTGTGCCGTACTTTCCACTTGCAATTACTATAGCTGTTGTAGCTATTTACATTCGGTGTATATATCGTGTGATCGAGTTGAAGCAGGGCTTTACGGGATATCTCATTACTCACGAGGTCTACATTATGGTTCTCGATGCGATGTTTGTGCTCATTGCGGGCTTGGTATTCATTCCATTCCATCCCGTTTTTGTATTTGGATCCGAGAATGTTTTCAACGTTAAGACAGTTAGAAACAGTAAGGAAGGAGAAGTTCAGAGTACTGAGAAAGTGGAGGCTGCTTCAACTGAAGTCGAATCCGGGGAATCAGAAGTGGCCAGGGGCTCAATCGATCCAGAAAAGCAACGAAAATTTATATAACAGCTTTCTTTCAGTCTTTGATCATTTAATTCAACAACAGAATAGTTTGGTTCAAATGAAATTATGTGTAGCCATGTAAGGATTTAAAATTACTTCAAATGATTAAACTTAGATCAAAGAGAACATCAGTTTGGCCAAGTTTTAATAGATATTAGTATGGGTTTTTAGACCAGCCGTCATCATGGCGAGTAAGGAAATTTGGTTTCAATTCTGGTAATTGTTAAAACAGATAGCGCAAGGTTTTGGCTTCGAATGTAAAACTTTACAAGATGCTTTGCTAAAATAACAACTTAAATGGCTGCTACGAAAAGATCACTTTTCAACTACAAAAAGTCAGTTCAATACAGATAAGTTGATTGACGATGGAGAATTCACGGTCCGCGCAAATTAATCTCCTTTGAAATTTATACAAGTAAATAATACGCAAACGGTAACTATATGCCATTGTCGAAGAAGAAATTCGGAAGGCTCTGATATTCCTGCAAAGTTGCATCGGTGAAATCGACAACAGATGGGTCCCACATTTGAAGGCCTTGAAGGCCCTTCATATCTTGAAGTCCGCCGTTTAGCATCAAAGGGTCGGGAGAAAATCCTAAATTGTTATAAGCAAAGTCAGCGGTGTTTGGCGTCATATCATCAAAAGATGAGGAGTTCGATTCTCTCTTCACCAAATGAGCCATCGGCTGTGTATTTTGTGAGGAGGTGTAATGAGTACCCACTAAGAGACCGGTGCGGGAGAACAATTGTGTCATACATTCATGCATAACCTCTGTGTTAGACATTTTCTTGTAATAGTGTGGGTACTTCATTTTAACATAGTCGAAATGGTTGATGAGGGCGGCGTTATTACCTAGGATGGTAATATTTGAGGATTGTTCTACTACAGAAATGGCAATCAGGAGAACTACACGGACTACCATGTCGACCATATGGAAACGGAGATAGTATAACCTTGTCTCTTCCAACTCAATCTTGTTTCCCATAATGCCAAAGAAATTGATTGAAGTATCGATAAGTAAGTCGATGTCTCGAAGTGTATCAGGATCTTGGGGATGATTGATACAGTTTGATAAGAGATTCATAGCCGCAGAAAAAGGATAAGTTACAAACCAATTAAGACAATAGAAAGGAGATTCTTCCTGATTGAAAGACTTTATCAAATGAAGGATTGTACGGGCGCTATCAAGAGATATGCAACGGAATTTAGAATTTTCCTGCGGAGGAGAATCTACCTCCGAGTTAATCATATTCCATGGCACTCTGTTAATGATCATCAAATGACTGAAGTACGTTAGATGAAAATTAAGTATGAACTCTGTTTTTAAAGCATCTTGTGGAGTCCCAGGAGCACCTTTAGGTGTATTAGTAAATTCAGAGTCAAAGTAAAAACGAGGCCGCCAATGAGGATCAAACAGCTTTACTATCTCATCTAATTTGTCATTAATTGAAACAACAGTTTCCTGAATCCTCTTAATCGAGTTATAAGTAATGTGAGCACTGAAGAGTTGATGGTAAGTATACATTCTCAATTCCGTGAGTTTGTTGAATGCTTGGTGCATAGGGGAATCGCCACATGCTTGTAAACTCAAAGGAAGTTCGCAGTTCTCCGAGCGATCGAAGTAATTAGTCAGTGGTGCTTTACCCATACGATAGCACATTTCAATGTCAAAGAATTGGCAGGCAATCCATAGCATCAGCCGAGCCGCTCTTTCTTCGTCGGGTAAATATTGGTAAGTTTCGTACCGATGCAACCCCATATCTTGAGCGTACCGCACAGCAAGTGCGCAAAGGGTATTATTAACGTCAGTATACACCCAAGTCATCTCTAGATAAAGCACCATCAACAAGATGGCCTTAATTGTCATGATACCCTCGCTGATGGTACATATACGGTGATAGTAGAACAAAGTGTACGAGAACATTTTTTCTTGAAGAGCTACAAGCTCTGAGATACTCATTTTCCCCAAGAGAGGCGTCTGGCTTTGGCCGACAGAGAGTTTCAGATGATCGACGTACGCCGAGACAGTGATGGCAATGACCAAACTCATCACCATGAGTTGAGAATAAGAAAGAGATTTACCCCTAGACTTCTTTGCTGCTTTCTGTTCCAGGTATAACTTAAACAATTTATGAGCATCCAGCTGGCTGCAAATAAACCAACATATATCTATGTTTTCGTAAATGCACAAGAATTCTTTGATAAGATCGTCATCAGGAAAATCTCCAGCACGAAGCTTTTGAATGTAAGCTGCGCCGTAAGGCCTTGGCTCTGACCAAATGTTCAGAAACAGCTTCTTCCACGCAACCATGTATATAGGCATGGTCTCCAATGGTGTCATGATATCATGGGATGTGGGATGTAGGATCAGCTTGATGTGGTTATTAGTTTGCTCCGAGAAGATCATATTGAAACCAAGATGTGATCCACGGTAGTGATTCGAGACTGCGCTAGTGTCCTGAGCGACCTCATTGGGCTTTCCTGTTGGACCACACAAGGATTTGTATCGCTGAAACATTACTTGAGGACCCTCAGAAATCGGGTCCTGGCGAGGCAGGTCAAGAGCATCCGACTCGTCAGCAGTGCCCTCTGAGGTAGACTCGCAATCCTTACTATTGTAAACATCATCTATCCTTGTGGCGTCGTTGGATGAGCCATTTGCCACCGTTTTGTGTGAGCCATTAGAGTGGCTATTTGGAGAGACCAGAGAGTCCATTTTCGTGACTAAAATGCTAACCATGTCTTCCAACCTCCGCAACCGATTACTAAAAGCCTCATTAGGACTTTTGCGGGGCCTGCGTGTTTTGTTGCTTTCGTAAATACACTTTGACTTGGAGTTTTGACAATGGTTGCAAGGATTTTCGCCGTCACATTTAATTTTCTTACGACGACACTGGGCACACGCTTTTGCCACTCTATCGCGACGTTTTGTATCCATTAGTGAGCTCCGTGTGTTAGATTGAGATTTGGTTGGTAGCTAATTAAGGACTACTTATAATTTCCGATGGTACGGACTTTCACAATGGGAGGCAAAAAAATGAAGGCAGATATGTCCGTAAGGAATAAGTCATAAATAGGAAAAGAAAAAGAACACCACAACTTTTAAAATTAAATTGGATAAGATAAATTGGACAAGAACACAAGAACGTAAGTTAGTGTGTGTGGTAATTCACCTTTGGGAGATGAGGCAGAAAAAGGCCGAAATTACAAATTGCAAATGGATCGGCTTGGCAACACAATAAATACAGTGACTGACAGGATCTGTGGGGCGGGTCACTTTCGCTTCGAGATGATAAACAATTTCTAAGAAGCTGAGCACCAGGCCTTAGGTGGGGGAGCGGATGTGAACTAAATGCACACTGAATTATCCTTTCAGTTGGGAATGTTAAAATGTTAAGAAATAAAAGAGATTGTATAATTGATTATATCATAAAATAAAATAAAAATATGATTGCTACAGTGAGATGTATTACTCACACTCTAGAAAGTGCACTAATATGCGGACTACAGAAATCATCGAAACTTACAACGTTTCGAGACCTTCGTATAGTGAAAGTCCTTTGTCTAAAAGCTTATTCAGGCGGCTGCTTGTGATTGCCTCGTGCTTGGTACGATTATTGTCTGTTTTGAGCATCCCATGCAGTACGCCCAAGGGGTGACAGGACAACGGAGAGATGCTATCTCCCGGACCGGGACGAAGCGGCGGAAATCGGTCCAAACGGGAAGGTGTTTTTTGGCAGATTTCCTGTCGACAAAAGAAGCCTCAACATTGCACTTAACTCCATGCGATGGGAGAGCTGACAATGTTGTATTTATTAAGCGAGCGCTTCATTAGAAATTACGGGGTTTCGTAATTGTCATGACTCGAATTTGTACGCTATATGCATCCACCCGGTTAGAATTTCGACTCTTCTCACAAAGGTAGAGAAGAGGGCCAAAATAGAAGCCCGCGACTTTGTGGACAGGCACAGCGGCAGAAAGGGCAGCCACTATAGCCGAGCCCATATCGGCTGCAAACTGAACGACGAAGACATCGGCCATGCTACCACGACCGCATACGAAAGTAATGAAGCCAATTGAAGCAAGCTATAATAGCATTTTCTTCGCATGATTTTTCGTGAAACTCAGATTCATAGACCGACATTTCCTGGTCACCGCTTTCGTCTGCGCTAAGAATTAGTCAGACAAATGGCCAGTCCAAAGCAAAACATCAGACCGACACATGGCAAGAGTAAGTCACGACAATTTTCCCTGAATGACAAAGGAACGGCATCACTTGAGTGCTTTTACCAAATTTAGAATAGATTTTCAGCTTGGAATTTGGGCGGTAATTATCGTGTGGCTGCAGGATAAGATGGTGTCCGAGTAGGAAAAGGTTTCCTGCGTTTTTTTTAAGAAACCAATTTTTGAGTCGTTCTGGCCTGCACTAATTGCCACGATCGTTGTGTTCATTCGGCTCCTGTTTAGCATCCAGTGCACTGGAACCAAACATTGCGTAAGCACCAAGATAAACATGAGAAGCAAAAATCGAGTCCAATAAAAAGTAGCATTCGCTATGGTAATTTTTTTTCTATTTGTTGTATTCCACCATGTTTCAGGAGATACACAAGACAAATTCAGTTGAGTTTTCTAATTGAAAACCTAAACTAGTTCTGTTGGCATTTACCTATCATTCACTTAAAAGATATGTTTCAATTTTTTTCTGTGTTACTTCCTCCATGAGAATTTAGATCAAATTAGTTCTCTGGTTGCAAATCAAGGCTCCTGCACACTACTTTCTTAAAGTAGCGCTTGTCGACTTTTTCAACCCCAAATCATATTCCAATGGTCTCTCGCAAACCCATTTTTGCCAACAAGGAGGATGCGAATGCTCGAGAGGCGTTGGTTCTCTATGAATCGAAGCAATACAAGAAAGCTTTGAAATTGGTGGACCAAAACCTCAAGAAAAATTCATCCCATGCCGAATCTTTGGCATTGAAAGGATGTGTCTACTGGCAGCTTAACAACAAATCCGAAGCTGAAAGTTACATCCAAAAAGCTTTAAAGAAAGGCCCTACCAATTACTTGGTGAATCATTTGGCAGGAATTTATTATCGTAATATAGAAAACTATCCCGAAGCTGCCAAATGGTACAAGGCCGCTTTAGACAATGGTTCCCAAAACACCCCAATTTTAAGAGACTTGGCACTTCTCCAACTGCAAGTAAGAGACTACAAGAATTTGCGTGACTGTCGCCAACGATACTTGGAGTCACAACCGGGCTATCGTGCGAACTGGACAGCGGTTGCAGTCGCTCACCATCTTAACAAAGACTACGATGCTGCTGTGAGTACCTTGTCTAAGATCGAGGGCATCATAAAGGAACATTTGCAGGAGCTGGACAGATATGAGCAAAGTGAATGTGTTCTTTACAAAAACTCTATTATTTTTGAATCTGGAAATGTGGCTAGAGCTTTAGAAGAGTTGGAGTCTGACTCAGACGAAATCAGGGATAGACTCTCATTTTTAGAATATAAAGCTCAGTTTCTCCTCCTTTTGGGCAAGCTGAAAGATTCATCGCTCATATACAGACAACTTTTGCAAAGAAACCCCGACGAAGTATCCTACTACAGATCTCTTGAAATTGCTCTTGGAACGACCAATGAAAGCCCCGAGGTCCGTTTGCAACTTTATGACAAGCTCGCGCTGTTCTATCCACGTGCGGACCCTCCGCAATTTCTTCCTTTGACTTTTCTTTCGGCTTCTCACCCCGAGTTCCGTAGAAGAGCTTCTCAATATGTATTGGCGCAGTTGAAGAGAGGTGTCCCTGCTGCATTTGTTAATGTTAAACCATTGTATAAAAACAAAGAAAAGGCAGCCATCTTCTTGTCAATAGTGCAAGAGTTTTTCGACAAAGAGATTGGTTCCTTCCCCCCACCGGTATTTGTTTGGGCTAAGTATTTCTTTGCTCAGCATTATTTGTACTTCAATCAACTAGAGCGGGCTTTAGAATGTATCGATTCTGCTTTAGAACATTCCCCAACTCTTGTTGAGTTGTATATTCTCAAGGCACGCATAATAAAGCACACTGGCGACTTCGAAGAGGCTAACAACGTAATGCAAAAGGGTCGTTTATTAGATTTGCAAGATAGATTCATCAACTCCAAGGCGACAAAATACTTGTTCAGAGCTAACAAGGTAGAAGAGGCTGTTGATTGTGTATCTTTATTCACGAAGGTGGAAGAAGGTTCCGTTAATGGCCTTAAGGACTTGCATATCATGCAGTCAAATTGGATCTTGGTTGAAAGCGCTGAAGCTTATGCTAGAAAGTATCACCAACAGAAGGCTCTTTTAAAGGAAGTAGCCTCCGACCAAGACAAGTTGGCCGAACTAAAGGATATGGCAGATCTCTATCTCGGATTAGCATTGAAGAGGTTCAACGCCGTATTGAATGTTTTTAAAGTTTATGTTAACGATCAGTTTGATTACCACTCTTACTGTATGAGAAAGGGAACTCCTCGTGACTACATTGATATGATTAGATGGGAAGACAAGATTCATTCGACTCCGGTGTACGTGCGGGCTATAAAGGGGTTAACAGCATTACTTTGGGAAATCCATGGCGAGCAACTCCTTGAAAATGAAGACTCTGCAAAAGACAAGAAGAAGCGTAACGTGAAGAAGGTCAAACAACTCAACATTAAGAAAAAGAGTGAACTTATAGCCCGCGTGGAGTCAGAAAAGGACGATTCTGATCCTCTTGGACAGAAGCAGTTGTCAGATTTGAGAAACGGGAACGAAATTATTTCCCAAATGGACAGCTTCGTTAAACAGCTCTCAACAGAAGCCTCTAATTATCAGTTTACGTGGGATCTTGCATACACTTTTCAAAAGACTGATGCTAAATATGTGTTGGCTCTTCAGGCATTGAGAAGTTGGGCAAAGATAATTGATCCACATGGCAAAAAATTGCAGGTTATTGGAGCGCGGGTGCTTGACTTTTATAACACGTTGCAAAATGACACCACAGCCAATGCTGCCATCATCAAAGTGGCTCAAAAAGGGCTTGAAAGTGCATTCCCCGAATTGTTAGAAGGTCCCGAAAAAGTTTCAAGTGTATATACTAATTGAATGTAATACATAATCTCGCTAAGTATATGACTAGGCATTGATCCAAGACTCTACCTGAGATCTAGCTACGCCAGAAGCTAAATTGAGCGTCTGTTGACCCATTGGAAAATAACTCACTGTATACCATATGGCGCTAATAAGTTGGACCACTGCAAAGAGAATCGAGAGTATAGTGGACTTCAATGACAAGCTTGAGAATAAAGTCAAAAAGATACTGGATATGAACACCACGGTGAAAATCATTCTTGTGGATGAAAAAAGATGCTCCATATAAGCTTTAAAACCTTGAAGAACCCCAAAGCTGACTAGGAAGAAGATAGAGCCAAGAGACCAGAGGAAGGCAAATTTACGAGGTTTTAAGGACAAGATCGGGAACAAGAAGATGCAAATCAAATAACATATAATGGAGCCCGCAAAAGTCAATGCAAACAACATCATTCTATCCCATCGTGACAACTCCAAGTAGCCTGGCTCAGAGGTAACATAGTTATCTTCATCTTCCAAATAGACGCTTTCAGAACGGAACGGGTTGAGCTTCTGTAGACGCTTTGAGAAGCCATTGGAAGACGAAGGTTGCGACGCGGGAGGAGGAAGAGGAGCGCCGTCATCCTGAGACAAAGCTGTATAATTGGAGAAGGATTTGAAGAAGTTCATGGTTGTCTGGTGGTATTCTTAGTGAAATGTGGGGTTGAAGCTGCTCAGGTGGCACAAAATGAACTCCAGGAATTTTTTTTCTTTTTGTCAATTAATTCTTTATCTTTAAGGAAATCATGACTATGCTTCTGCTAAGAAAATCCATCTTTTGTTTGTTAAGTTCAGTCACTAAAAGCCACAATTGACCCATGTGTACCAATCGGAGAGTAATGAAGATATTTTTCAATAATTGAAGCAGAAAACAATCTTGTAGCAAATTTCGAATTCAAGATACTATTACATTCTGTCAAATTTGGAATTTAAGCTTGCAGAAACAACCGCATTTTCTACAAACAAAGCAAAAAGATACTCGGTGATAATTTTTGTGATCTAGAATTGCTACTTATTTTCTATCATATCGACTCAATTGAAGCTTTTTAGAAATTTAGAGGGGTCGAAATGCACAAGTATATATGTGTATATTTGTACGCCAGGCTCCAAGCAGGATCTGAGACATACCCACCTACGCTTCCACCTATTGGCACTTTCTGTTCGTCTGAATCCATTTTTGTCTCTGTTATAACTCATAATGTCTCTAGATTTTGCTAGAACCTATTCTCAGCTAATCAGTTTGTCGCCCGATGCTCCCGCAAACGCTTTCTATTCAACGGACGAATATTACAAGCTTCTGACACTTGGCCCTAGCCTTCCAAATTACTCCTACCCTCTCCCAACTTCAAAGAATGAAGAAGCTACTGAGTCCACCACATGTGTCAAGTTGAAGTCCATCAAGCCTCCATTTAAATTCACTACTGATTTGAAGAATGTATCGACAAGTCTGTCCATCTATAAGCTTAAATGTCAACTCATTGAAGCAGAGCTGGTTCTCAGCCTGGCAGGAGCTGGGCCTACAAACTTGAAATTTATGGTCAAATCTAAGATTCTCACTGATACTACAACTGTGGGTCTGTTGGGTGATGATATTTCTATAACGGTAATGGTATCGCAGCCTGTGGTAGAAAAGGCAAGCGTTCCTGATGTGGCCGAGCAGGTGATGACACCAGTTGCTGAAGTCCCAAAGAGTATTTCAAATCAGACTTGGAGCGACATTGAGTCCTTGTTGGAATCCGAATTGGGTGCAGAAGCTGCCAAATCCACAATATCTAAATGGAAGGCGATCTCGACTCAAATAGTATAAATGATATAGCTAAGAATAAATCTCAGAAGTAAAACTATGCCAATTTTAAGTGGCATGAGCTTGAGTGAAATGATGTGAACAAGGAGACACCAATTATACTATCCCCATGCGATTTGCGTCACACGAAACTCTAAACCATCAGCAGTAATATTCCTTTCTATTAGAGTCAAAGATTCGAGTAGGATTCCGAGTTCTCGGAAGACAGAGTGACGCCTCGGCATTAGTGGCCCGTCCATTTTTTCGAAATGAGCTCCAAGAGATTGTGACCTTCCTCTCTCTTGATGCGTTTTTCTTGGAGAAAATACGCTGCTGTTCCAACCACTAAAGCAGCCAACGGGTCCACAAAGCGGGATATAAGATATGGGTATTGCATTTGTTTTTAATGATGTCGTCAAGGGTGCAGTTAGGACTGTCTAAAGAGTCTCCATAATCTGAAAAACACTTTTGCAAACCAGGAATCGATCATTTACCTGGAAACCATGATTTACATTTAAAAAATTATATGAAGTAGATTAGGGAATTTATTCTTATTTGTATTGAATGCAGTTGATAAATTCGAAGGTCAATGCCTGAAAATGCTAAGTTAAAGTGCTACTCTGGCCTTTTGGCCAATTTTTTCTTCATTACACTGCTGATGTGCATATTCCATGCCACACCGCTCATAATCGACTTTTGAAATCCATAGACATCATGAATATCATCATCTCTCACTGAGTTTTGAACTGCCGCGCGCTCCTGGTCGCTTAAATCAACGCCAGCAAGAGCTCCTTTTTTGTTACGGAGTCGACTCCTCTGTTGCGCTACAAATTCTCGACAACGATTAATTTCATCTTGTGATAGAAAACCGTAACCGTAACCGCCAATTTTTTTGAAACACAAATTAATGAGCAAACTGGGGTCCGTAATGGACTTGGGAAAGTTCTGAATGAACTGGAAGATTTCAATACGATCGGTTTCCTGCTCTTCAACATGCCGACTAGTTTTGTTACCTGTGAAGTTAGGGTGATCCATGCATAAACGACAAATGGTAAGCGAAAGGCGAAATAAAGACTTTGATCCTTCATAGAAAATAATATCCCAGAAGCGAAGCACGCTTTCAATTGGCAATATGCCCACAAACATGGACATGAACCAGGCTGATGTAACCAAGGTCAAAGGTGGAGGGCGTGTGAGAATCTTATCGTCTTTTAACACCGTGCCATCGAAGCTTTTGCCAATGATTGACCAAAGCTTCGGTATATATTCATGAATGCAAATCATCAAAACACCTTGGTCAGTGTGAACACCTTCTAGATTTGCTGAATGTACTTGTGGAATAATTCTTTCGGTAATTATGACTAACATCCAAAATGCCATCTCTTCGGACATAAATAACAATAAAAGTCCTGCAAGGAAATTAAGAGACTGGCAATAACCTATTTGAGGCTTGTACTGAGCAAATGCAATTAAAAGCCTTCTAAGAGCAGATATCATCGATGCTTCTGGTCTGTTAAGATCTGTATCGCTTCCAACGAGAAGCTCAGGCTTGAAGTACTTGTTATCCGGAAATGTACGATGAAGATCTCGTTCAATCACTTCGGTGTCTTTATTATGCATACCTTTTGTGTCTGCAACAATTTTTTCGTAAACACCTAGATTTTTATTGAGCTTTTCGAACCCGCCAGCGTAGAAGAACCAGGCGTTACCTCTCCACTCGGGCGGTATGCCTCGCCGAACCAATTTTTTAATTTTTTCAGATTTAGGTGGAAATCTGGTAGGAGCTTTAGTGTTTTGAATAGTGAGGCCATGGGCTTTCATTGATAGAACCCACTTTTTCTTTTGTGTTAGATAATGAGGAATATACTCCTTGAACCAAGCGTTGTAAGACGCTTGGGTAGAATTGAATAGAGACGAATCTTTTTTGAATCCGTAGATATCGAATTTATCACGGAGGCTCCTATTTAGCGATTGCTCTGTGAGCGGGGCAATCATCGGCGGTATTCTTGTATTGAGGGTAGGGTCACCATGAAGAGTCAGTGACAGCCTCTCCAGGGTTTCTGTGTCCATAGATATATCCCCCTGGCTAGTGTCTACATGAATGAAAGAATGAGCTTGACCGCTGATCGAGGTACTATTCACACTGTCAGCGCTATTCATAGCACTCTGTGGTGAGCTGGTAGTCTTACCAATGCTACTGATCAATGGAAGATAACCATCCTCGAAGCCAGCATTGCACTGATCTGAGGCAGGATTAGACGCAATGTCACTCATTCCGATAGTCTCATTGTCGTAATAATCCAAAACAGAGTAACTATGGGACGCATCTGATTCTGTCCGTTGATGAAGAGTTGACCGAGAAGTTAGAGGCCTGCTCTCCTGAGACATAATGGATAATTCAAAGGGGTATAAGCTTATTTTGGGATAAGCGAGGGGATATGAAGGTCCCTAAGCTTTTGTTTTGTGCTCTGTAAAATGTGTGGAGTTGGGGATCAAATCGATAACCGTTGGATCTGTGCACCCGATCATGTGCAAAATAGTCGACCACAAGAGCTCACAATTGTACAAATTCAAAATCTCAACTTAGAATACTAACAGGAATATCTTTTCCAATTTTCTTATTTATATAGTAAAGTGCCTATCAATCAATTGGCTGGCTTTGACAGATTTTGGCTCTTTGGCCCGTGTACTTCGGTTTAAGCTGAAATACAAGGCAATAATGCAATTAAGTCACGGACAATCGGAGATCCCAAAAAAAGCTCAAAAAATGAAAATACAGATTGGTTTTAATCTACGGCCATTCGTCTATTTTGAACAACTTCGCTTTGAAACTTAGAAATTTTGCTTCAAAGGAGTACTTAATTTTCAATAAGGTTCTCACTGACATATATAGCATCTTTGTTTTGACGTGTTCGCGACAAGGGAATATCTTGAGGTGCATTGGCAATGAATTAGACAAGATGTTCTCAATATTTTTTTTCAAAACAAATTATTTAACAGAAGGCTGGCCAGTAAAAACGTCTTTTTTCTTCAAACCTCATGTATCGAGGAAGACTATTGTTAGCAGGCGCATTTCGCACTGTCTACTTGTAAGCTATTCTTATCTCATCTACAACCTATTCTTATCTCATCTACAACCTCTACGATACATCCATGATTCTATAAATGTTTCTACAAGACAGTGACGACCCAACCTCATATGCGCTGTGTAGTGAGTTGGGATTGCAAGAAGGTATCCTAGTGTCCCACAATTTCTCTACTCCCGTGCAATATATTCTAGGGGCCCAGTTCCAACAAACATGTTTTCAAGGCGACATTCCGATGCTAAATACCAATGTGGATTTAGTTCTCAATGAGTTTAGTGAACCTCTACCAATAGTGAAACTGTCTTGGGAGGAATACACACTGCAATCTGGAACTTTTGTTAATGGCTTAGTTCCTGTGCTCTACTCGATCTCATTTCTGGCTATGGTGACATGGTTTCTCACAATATTTGTTCTTACGACTCTTAAAAAATCTTCGATCCTTCTCCAAGGCTCTACGGCGTTTGCTCTGATTTATATGACTATCTTAGTCGTTAAGTCTCTAATAGTCCTTCATGTACAACAGAGGCTTGGATACTTCAATGGACCTGACCTCATTTATCAAATTTCCAACACTAATTGGATCAATGCAATTGATCTTGTTGTGATTTTGCTTTTGCAAATCAATCAAGTCCAAGTAATCATGCGTCTATTTAGTCGTCAAAGTGACAAGAGACTCATATTTTTAGCTGGCGTATCTATTGCGATCGGCTCCCAGGTCCTATGGGGTGTTAGGAAATTCCATCCATTTCAAGAGTCAAAGGAAGCAGAGCGTATAATTCCAGCGCTTACCTACATGGTCAGAATTGCCACCAACATCGTTTACGCCACAATATTCACTGCATTCTTACTAATAAAGATAAAAACGGTTTTATCAAATAGAAGCATATGGCTCATTACTATCATTTGTTTCATTTTCATATACGCACCGGTGGCGTTCTTTATCGCGGAAGTGACTAGCCCATGGGCACACGAGTTCTCGGTTGTAACATACGTAGTTTGCGTGGTGCTTCCATGGGAATGGTGTAACAAATATCATATGATTCAAAAAATACAGGAAAAAGAGGGTGTGTTGGGACGAAAATTTTATGAGGATGAGCTATTTGAGCTCGATCGACTAGGGCTTTTTGTAGAGGAAGAGGAAGAAGAAGAGGAAGAAGACGACGATGGCAGTAACAATGGTGGCCAACAAGTAGAAAATGAGGAGTCATTTGCTACTGATCTTGGCAGTACGGATCTAGAAGCAAGCAGCTCAAAGCAAGGACCTTCTTCGAGTAGCTTAAGTAGACAACCGACTCTGGCTTCTCGATCAACAATTCCTAGATTGGCGCCCTTAGCTTCAAATGTTAAGGACAACACAGTGCATCACACTAATTCACATATTGCATTTGCTAGCATGACACACGTGAAGCCTCATTCTAAAGGCCCATCGACTAGATCTAAAATTCACAAAGGGTATTTGAGTTTCAAAGATCATTTCTTGAACGCTACGGACAAAGTAATTGCTATTGGTTTTGAAATTCCCCGTCCAGGAAGCAAGTCGAGTAGTCGCAAACAAACTCCCAATTTCCAATTCGAACGCGATTCAATATTCGAGGATGAAACTCACACGAGCGTATTTAGAAGGCCAAATCAAGAGCAGGGTTCATCACGACCTGCGGCCTCAAACCCTGCCAGGGCTAACAGGGATGTCTTTCTTTACTCCACGAAGAACGTTATAGCCCCGGAGTGATATAACCATCACCTCTTGGGACGTCAACTACGAATATAAATTGATCGACTACCTTAATTCATCTTTCAAGATTTAAACTGATATCCAGCAATAATTCAATTCTTCATCATCAATATACATCATCTATTTACATCTCTTTATCGTGGCCATATGTGGCAATATCTAGACATTCTTGCTCGTAACCTTTTATATGAATGTATTCGACCCCCGCCTTTTTAAGTTGCTCACGCCCAGTGTTATTATCAACGAAAGTTTCAGGTTCGAGAATGGCCACAAAACAGGTCTTGATCCCTGTTTCAAGAATCCGATTCACGCATGGCTTATTTCCACTCAATCGGAGGGAGCAAGGTTCCATACTAGTGAAAAGCTCTGTCCCTGGTGGAACTTCTCGCTTCCCTGATTTGGTGAAGTATTTTTCTAAAGCGCATTGCTCTGCGTGAGTATTGCCTGGTAATTCTCTCGAGTGGCCTGTTTCAAGAACCTCACCATCCAAGACGAGCACAGCGCCAACATTGAATTGCGTCTGCGTCTCACCACATTTACGAGCTTCTTTAATGGCAAGCTCCATGTGTTTTCTTACAGGATCGATTGCCCAATCGGGATATTCTGTTTGGTACGACCACAGAAGGTCTGCCGCCTCATATTTGTAAGCGTGCAACCATAAATCTAAGTCATTTGGACCTGGGTCAGAATAGCAAGGAGTGGCACATTCATCGCAACTCTCGTCTTTCAAAATTTCGCCATCTTCTGTGGGATTCATCCAAGAAGACGTGGCTCTGGACTTACCAATTTGGTCTAAGCGGTCTATTAGATCCTGCTCAGCTCCTTCGGAACCTTTACCCAAGGAATCACCCCAAATATACTTACTCAGATACATAGGATCATTAGCGATGGGGAAGCCCAAATACTGGAGGTGAACCCTGATTTGATGCGTTCTTCCAGTCAATGGATGGCACTTCACTACAGAGGTGTCAGAGGCGGGGTCGTAAGTTACTCGTTGAAACTCAGTCTCTGCTGGCTTTCCATTCTCAAAATCCACCACATTTAGGGCGTGTTTGGGTGAGATAGTGTACAATGGCTGATTGGCTGTTATGGGTTCCGTAGGAAACTTTCCTTTAACTCTTGCAATGTATTCTTTCCTAACTGTTCTTTCACGAATTTGCTTAACAAAAAACTCCGCGCCCTTTGGTGTCTTGCCTAAAAACATCAACCCCAGCGTGAGTTTGTCAAGACGGTTGCATGGGTGAACAGTGAAACCAAGTTCGTGTTGCATTATTTTTGTAACTGTGTTGTATCTGAAACGTCCGGTTGGGTGTACAGGGATTCCAGAGGGTTTGTCGATAGCCACAACATCTTTATCCTCGAAGACAATTTTAATGGGGCGAGAAGAGACTGGAGGCTCATGACGATGGCAGCGATGACTTATAAGATCACCATTCTTGACAACAGAGTCAATAGTAGATTGTTTTTTGTTCAAAAGAACTTTCCCTTCAGCAATCGTCTTTTTATAAAATTCTGGGTCTCTGTCACGAAATTCTTCTATAAATATGTCAACCAACTTCCGGTCCCTCCATCGAAGCTTACAGTATGTGAGGTAAGTAAAATAGTAAGGTGTTACACGTCTCAAGGGTCCATCAATTACGTACAGAGCACCTTCGGATTCTTCTTCTTTTATGGTTTTCAGATTATTTCCAGTGGATACAATGACATGTTTGTCAACAGACTGCTGTTTGAGTCGGAAGCCTACCTCATCTCTAAGCTTCCTAGCTCCTCTTTGGGGTCTCTCCTTCTTCTCAGATAAAGAGGATACCGGCGAAGGCGAGGCACATGGCGAGGAAGGTGCTGAAAGTTTCCGCTTTTGAGGTAGCGTCATGACTAGGGGAATTTTTATACGTGTCAAGCGTTGCATAGGTATCAAATCATAAAGACCCTCTCACAACTATAACAACCATACTGCAGGTAATTCGTTGATCTGGTACGCATATGGCTGCAAAATTGATAAGAGAATACTTTCAGTTCACAAATGATTTGGTTTTTGTTAATAGAAAATTTAATTAATTATACAAGAGAGCACTCATCAAGTTCGGAAACAACCTCTTGGTATTTAATTACCTATATAAGACCCTGCTTTTTTAACTCTAAGTAATCTTTCTGCAACATTATGTTGCCTTCTTCGTCCTCTACTTCAATCGCATCCTCTTCAATTTCTTCCACTTTCCGCTTGTTTTTCTTAATTTTACCCCACAATTCTTCCGCTTCAGCTATCGTTGAGATGTTGGCGAAGAGCTGGATACTGTCTTCATTTATACCTAGGCAAGTGAGGCCGTGGACGTGCTTTGGCAGAGTGAAATGCTTGTTAAACTGAAGCCGTCCTTTGTAAGATACGTTACCGCAAATTTCGCAAGTATAGCTGCGGTGAAGACCTTGTAGCTTATATAGCCAAAGCGGAATAGGAATGTTATCTGGACCCATTGGCAAATCTTTGGCGTAAAGTCCATCATGATCTACTTCATCAGCGTCATGATGATCTTCTGAATCAGAGTCAATAACAGTATCTTCAGACTCTTCACCTTGTACCGCAACGATCTCGAGCATGCGTTCTCGTTCGGAAAGACCTGCTCGGCGGTGGTGATCATCTATAGTGTTTCGTATCACATCATCTAAGAGGACACTTAGGTGGGATATCTTATGTTGTAGAATCAAATGGTGCGAGGCATCGCTTGATGGAGTAGATTTGCCATCACCCATATTAGCCTCTAAGTTTGAGGCATTCTTCTTATGTTTCTTGCCACCAAGATGCCCGTCATAAACAGTTTTCTTAGCAAAAGTCTTATTACACGCCTTGCAGAAGACTTCTCCATTTGAGTTTTCAACGCCGTCTTTTAAAGTCTCTGTCCGAGCAGACTCAGAAAATTCTGGATACTGAATGGTGCTAAAAGGATGGAGACCTCGATAAAAAGACTCCAAATATTTCAAGAGAGACTCCAAGTAATATGTATACTCAGTCTTTGAGGAGGAGCCTTCAAACCGTAGATAGCTCTTTAAGTACTCAGTATAAGTGATAGTAGGACCGCCTAATGCTTGATACATGTTATAAAATGTAGTTAGATCAACGTATTTGCCATACATCTCCGAAGCCGTAAAAATTTGGTCCATTTCATTGGCGATATGAGAGGCTTCGGCGGCGAGAAAGAATTTCCTCTTTTTCCTTCGCAGCAGCGCTTCGTTTGATGGTGCACTCAGATACAATGCATATCGTTTTGTTAAGTCTACGGCATTTGCATTTGATTGTGGCGGGTTTTTCGCTTCAACATCTGATATCAATTGGAGAAGAACGTCGAATTTGCGATGAGGGTCTTTGAACTTTTCGGCATCAGCTTTAACACTTTCGAAGCCACGACTGACTCGAGCTCTTGCGGCAGCGTGTTGCTTTACAAAATATTTTAACTCGTGTTGTTGTGTTAGAGTCTCTTTGTGCGATCTCTTAGGAACGTTATCAAACACCGAATCGGACTTCCCAAGTCCGATTGCCTTAGATAGAGCAGGGTTACGTTTGAATCTTTGTGTTATAGCCCATTCCAAAACATCAAGCTCTTCGAGAAGCTGCCTCTGAGTTTCCATTAAGGAAGTGACTGTTGAGAGATGAAGTCTGGGGTAAAGAAATGAGATGCGATACGATTGGAATTGCTGCACAAAAACAAATGAATTCGAGCGGTCATCAATTATTGTTCAGAGTTAAATGAAGTCTCCTGAAAAAACATAAATAAGTCTAAAAAATTGACATCAATTGTTTTCACACAATCACTGTCAAGTTTGTCAAACTCGTAGAAAGACAAGTTGACGTTCAGTTCGGAAAGAGGGCAAAAAGTGAAAAAAGTGCAAAGTTTTGCTTCGTTCATGAATCTTTTTTGGATTTTGAATCGTTTTTGTCTGCGTATCTGCAATGTTAGGGCCTTTGAGAGCTATCTCATTTGACTTTCAATCTACTCAATTTAAAATTAAGAATTAGGAAAAGAGAATATCATCTTTGCAATTAATTTATTTTCGTAATTATAAGCTCTTTAAATTGTATCTTCATTTGTGGCAGTATGGCGGCTATTAGCCTTACTATTGCTGTAATCACCCCTTTCACCAAAAGATCCGCAAGATAATACAAGTCTCTATTTGGGGATTGCAATTAATTCCCCAAGCGTCCTCGCTTCAATCTAATCGGCACCAAGTTTAAAACAAATACACAATGTCAATTCCTCTCTTTCTTCTATCTTTCAACATGGCAAAGCTTGGGCTCAACGCCCATGAATTCGCCGAAACTCTAGTACAGAGCTTACCTGACGACGCTTGTGACTTATATGTGTTTGGTTTTCAAGAAATTTGCTCGACGCTCGATGGGTGCTTTCCAATGGCCGTTCAAAAGTGCCTTATCGAAATAAATAGAGTGCTCTTACATGGGTTGAAAACGAAATACAACTTGCCTCAAACCACCAAATTCAACTTTACAACAGTAGGAATGCATAGCACCGGAGCAGTTGGAATCATAGCTATTACCCCATTTATTCTGAAGTTTTCAACTGCCAGGTTTGCCGATGCTTCGAGTGGATATGGCTGTACTCTGACCAAAGGTGCAGTAGGTCTTAGAATCAAATATGTTTGTGAAGATACATCAATTACCGAACTTACTTTTGGAAATGCCCATCTTTGGGCAAATGAGGGTGAATTACAGTATCAGAGACGTGTTCAAGACCTTCATGCCGTTATGAGGGCCATGAATTTCGGTGACAATTACAATTTCTTAAAACCTCAATGCCATACATTTTTCATGGGAGATCTTAACTTCCGTACTTCAAAAAAAGGTGTGTCTCCCGTTCAAGAGCTTCTTGATTTACCGCTGAACCCTTCAATTGACCCAGTCGAGCCAAGTGATGAGCAAGCTAAATTAATTGTATCCCTAGTGAAGAAATATGACGAATTAACTGCGGGCAGAGAAAATAGCGAGATATTTTCTGGGTTTGAAGAACCTTGTATCTCATTTCTCCCTACTTACAAGTATCATCTCGGTACGGCCATCTTCAATAGCTTGAGAAGTCCCCTGTGGTGTGATAGAATTTTGTATCAGTCTACATACAGAAAGGGGACGTCTCCAATAGTCCACCAGTACAAGAGTATGTCGTTGTATCTTAGATCTGACCACAGACCTGTTTACCTCTACATCACGATCCCAACGGAAGCGCCAAAGTCAATCATAGATAGAAACGGCCATTTGGTGGTGATTCCACCCACTCAAGACTTAAATTCTTCTAAGTCGTGCAGTTTAATCGACGCTAAGAACGAGGTCAGTGGACCTACACAAGTTTACATGAAGTCTACCCCTCTTGACAAACTTCAACAACTTGTTGCTCGGCCAATAGCCGACACACTTCTTGGTTATGGGTTATGGATTACAACTACTTCATCCGGTAGACTTGCTTTGGCTTTTTCTGTTTTGCTTATCTGGATGGTGATTTACTTCTACTAATTTATATAATATTCTTTATTCTATGACTCTTTAAGATACCGAGAATTAATGTTCAACAACTTTGTAGACAATTGAAATATTGAAATTGACCTTCCTTGCAGCTTCTAATTACCTACCTTTTCAAAGACGAAGCCAATATAGAACGCAACGGCCTCTTTTTCGTCACCCTCGACACCATATTTTCCGTCCTCACGCTTCATTCCATCCACTAAGTTTTTATTAAGCTTTCCAAAATACTTCGGAATTTCTTGGTTGAATATATCGGTAAAGCTCTGCTTGTATTTGAGAATCAAACCGAAGTCTTCACAAAGCAGTCGAAGCGTTTCAAACGGAACAACATACTCTGGAACATCATCGACAGCATCCTTAAGGAAATAATCGTATCTATTCCCATAAGGTGAACGGAAATGACCATCTTCTGGAGGCTCATTGTCAAAGCGAACATGATATAAACTGTTGCCGAAGGTGCGCTCTGCTACGAACTCTTTCTTTACAATTTTGTTACGAATGAAATCAGATGAAGGAATTGTTCCAATGAATGTTCCACCAGGACGCAATGAGCGTGTCACATTCGTAAGAACCGTGCGCACCTTCTCCTCTGACTCCCATGCATAGTGGAATGAGAATTGCATCGATACCGTATCAACGGGAAACAAAGCATCGATAATTCCTGAAAAGTTTTTCTCTAGAATTTCAGGAACAGTATATGAAAACACATCTCCAGTTGCAAAGCAAGCTTCAAAATTATACTTCTTGGTGTCCCTGCGCTCCGCCAGAGGGTTTTGCGGAATCCATCTAGCCTTGCTTCTGGAATATCTCGAGAACGCTTCTCTAACAGAAGCGTCACTGATGTCAATTCCTACATACTGATTAACATTGACAAATTCACACTTGTTTAGATCACCTCCTTTTCCACAGCATAAATCTAGGATTACTAAAGGGGCATTCTCTGCACGACGTTTTACCCAATTACCAAGAAGCATATACTTAATGGCATTGTTGAAATTACGCATTTTGTAAATAGGTGAGCGAGTCCGCGAACCTTGGTTTTTGGATTGATGCGTTCTTTGGTTATAATGCTGACGAATGATACTGCTCACGTCCTTATTTTCTTTATGGGAGATATTACTTTGGAAAGTCTTGTAGTCTGTCTTGTTTCCTGGCCCTTTAAGAGTTGGCACTGATGTGTATGCAGCCACTTCGGCGAGAGGTTCTTCTGTCGAGACTTCAGTAGGCTCGGCTCTGTAATTACGTCTGGGCCTTTCCGGTTCTGGGTCTCTACGAATAACTCTTGAGTCATTTTGAGAGCTTGGTCTTGCACCATACTTGGCGTAGGGATCCACAGTTGTTGGCTTATCCTCTTTGGAAGCATACTTTGCATAAGGATCTTTTGTCTCTTCTGAACGAGCAGAGACAGCCTCACGTGTGCGTCTTCCACCATATTTATCGTATTTGTGAGTTGCGTCATTGGTCAATTTACTGCGCATCCAAGCAGGGACTTCTTGGTCTGTGTCTGTGTAGACGGATGACTTCTTATGTTGGTTTGAATGTGTAATTCCACGTCGTGAGAGCGCAGAGAGTCCATCAATTGAAGCTGCTTTATTTGATTCAAGGGAGCTATCCTCAGCAGCTGGTCTTTTCCTGGTCTGTGGCGTAGAGCTATCGCTACTTGGATTTGAGGTAGCTTCACCTTTAGACTCACCTACGAAGTCCCCACTGGCCGAATTCAAAGGCTTATCATGATTGGAAATTTCATTGGATTCATGACTTGAGTCCAAATTTAGACTCAGATCCTGACTGGTCATATTGGAATTGTGGTTCACTCAATGATGGTTACAATTTGTGGAGAAGTGCGGGCTGGAGATATGCCCTTAAGCCAGGGTAATTTTCAATGAATCATGTAAGATTATACATTACGATGACGTACTCAATTACTCAATGGATTATAATTACCATTTGTTCTATAAATCGGTCTATAATAATTCTTAATACAACCATGAATAGGCAAGCCTATCAAAGTGACGGTTGAGAGTCTACGGCCTTCTTAATCGACTCAACGAGAGGCGTAATAAAAGATTTTTTGTTTGGAACATAATGCCCGCCATCATGCTTCATGACTTCGATTTCCGGATAGAGTGAATTAAGGTATTCTGTACGAATTGAGGGAACTAGAAAGTCCTGTGTACCTAAAATGGATATGTACTTCGTAGAACTGTTTGCCGCTTGAAAATATTGTTCGTATCCTTTATAAAGTTTAACCTTTCCAGCGTATTGAGCAACATCTGTAATGCTATTGTTGAGTTCAGCGAGCGTGTCTGAAGAGTTTAAAGGTTCAACAAATGCAAAGGAAGAGAATAGGACAGCAACGCGAAACGGCCCATGTTCAGGCAAGCGTTGTTCTATCAAGTTTGCAACTACAGCTGCCATCGCTGCACCTTGCAGGAAACCTACGATTCCGTCATACGGACCATTCTCCTTAATGTGATCAATCACCATGTCAAGTGACAGTGTAAAGCCAACGTAGGGGTCCGGACCATCAGGCAACCACCAGCAACGATTGCAATTAGCCTTTTCAACCTCGATCCATTTCTCTTTCGCCTCTTCTTCGGTGGCTGCCAATGGAAACAGGAGCTTATCTGCGCTTGGAATGATCACTGGAGGGTCTAAATACTTGAGTTCGTAATTGAATTTTTTGGATAAAGTCTTCCTTAGACCAGAAGACTTTTCGGCGAAAATACTGCCGCTTTGAAGAAAGCCAGGAAGGCAGAGGAATTTAGCCATTGCGATTCGATACCTATAATGAGTGAGGGTCTGAAATTCACTGTTACATAGTGGCCTCATAATGGAGCACAGCACCAAATAGCCGAGCCGAAAAAATTACACCGAAAGATGAAAATGCTTTCACAGGCAACGTAAAAAAAATTGTACAGCTTTTAGTTGGCTATGGATTATTTTTACTTTGCATTTTTTTTCGATTTATTACAGGAGGTTAGTGGCTGCAAAATTGATATGGGATTAACCCATTATGCATGCGTTGACACTTTGAAGAGTATTTCGGCTTGGATTCACGCGTCGAATTTCACAAATAAGTGCAAGGTGTTGCTTGACTATATCTTTATTTGCTCTCTGTATTTCTGGAAGGGCACGCCATTCTAAATCAAAGTGAAGACAAAGAACGCAAAGAGCAACTGCTACACAGATATCCGACCCCGTATCGCAAACAATCAAGATTCTGTTCTCCTGAGAAACATTTGTGACTTGTTTAATTATCTTGGGAAGGACCTCGCGTAATTTTTTGGCGCCCTTTTTCAGCGACTCTATTTGAAAGTTTTGAAATAAATTCAGGCATTCTGGAGGGACGTTCTCAAATTTGAACTTTTCAGAAAGACATATTGCTTGTGATATTTTCAAATGCTTCAATTCATCACACGATATGCTAGAACGAATGGATCCAATCAATATCCCCGTTTCCTTAAGTTCTGACACATCAAGATTGTCTGCCAGCAAGGTCCCAGAGCTTTGTTTCGCATCAATGTAAATTAGATTCAATCTCTCAATTACTTCAGACTCGTTCAACCATGGGCTTATGTTACCTTGTTGGTCCAAGAGTCGGAGGTGTTCCCGCTTCTCAGGAATAATACTTGTCCAAAATAGAGACGGCAGTAGCTCACCATTGCAAATATCCTTTGATGCCCACAATTCATGATCATCACCTGCTCCTTGAACGTAAGGAAAACCGAAAGACCAATCTGGTACGACAAAACCTGGAGTAATTTTGTAAGAAGTAGTTAAACAGCACACGGTAAATGAATCAGGACAAAATTGAGGAGACTGAGTACGCAGGTCCGGATAAAGCCACAGCGGTAAAATTGGTGCTTTGCGTCCCAATTTACGTATAAGGGTTTCCTTGTCGATTAAACCTAGTTGTCTGAGTTCTCGAGCATGGAGTGGAATCGTCTTCACAATTGCAGCATGCTCACTTCTAGAGACCATTTCTGGAGGGGTAAGAAGCCAGTTATCTTTCTGTAATTCTAACACCAGCGCCAGTCGCAGAACCCTACTATTTGCATGTATGGTTAGGCAATCTTGGTTGCCGTCCTCGCTGGCATTAATTTGATTTCCCGAAGTCACATCAATTGCATCATCAAGTGATTCGCTTTCAAACATAATATAATTGAGAACTGCGCACCAAATGGGTACCGTCTTCAGTAGTGCATCAGGCATAAGTTTTCCCTTTCTTGTAGAGTCTACAAGAATTAAATTTCCACGTTCATTCAAAAGTGGCAATAAATGGAAGTTGAGTCTTCTCATGGAGAATTTCCATTCTCCAGTATGGCCATCGGTGGACTTGAAGTATGCTGAATGTGTCAGCTCATTTGGGTTGATATACCACAGACCACAACGTTCGTTGGCAACTAGACACTCACCAGCATAGTTAGATACGTAGAGGTGGTCATAGATTATTGACTGAAGTCGAGCTTTGATCGAGTGCAGCTCTTTACGGAGGTCTTTAAGAATTTCCTTGTAGTCCATCTCGTGTTCTCGAAATGTGGAGAAACGGAGATCACGTATCGAGTCCATAGAATTTTGGTAATTTGGTGGTTTCACTTTCAATTGATTTCAATTAATTGGTCATTTCTATATAAGTTTGTAAATGTTTTGTCTCTGTCCACAATGTGCTATAGTCATTAACTGCAAAAACTACAAGAAAAAGCCTTATCAGAGGTTCAATTGCTTTGTGGTTTGCAACCTAAATAATTTGTACTCAAATATTTCAGTCATGGAAGGGAATTGTTTTCTCTATCCAATCGCCTGCCTTTTGTGCCTCATTGGCCCTTTTGCGCTTTCCTTGCTCGCTTCAATGCCGCTAGTCTTTCCTCCTCTTCTTGTTCTCTCCTATCTTCTTCAAGAGCATTGCGTTTAGATCTTGCCTCTTCTGCCAAAATTTCAGCTCCAGTAGCCTCCATATCGTCAGAGTCAGAGTCTGCGTGATTGTAATATGTACGCTTGCGACCCCTATTGAACATGGACCAAATTTCATCTCTATCGTAATCAGGCGCGTCTTCTTCAAGCTCTTCATCAGAGGCAATGAATGAGTCCAAATCATCGTCTTCGTCCTCATCAACACCATCATGACCATATTCATCGCTGTTACGATTAAATTTAGAGTATTTTCTGACATCGTGGTTCTTTGATCCTTCAACAAGACGGCCGCTATTCTTGAGTCGCTCCTGGAGTTGCGACGATGGTTTACGTATTGGGAGAGGACCCCTGTGAGGTTGACTTGGCCCAGTAGACCGAGGATCTGATGGATAGTTATGGTCGCCATTACTGAGGCGGTTATGCGACTCCTTTTTTAACAGGTTTTGCGGTCTATTTAATACCACATCAGGTCTGCTTCCATTCGATGGTGGTTTCCGCAGTGTATTATTTGTGCTAGGACTACGACGGGTATTTGAATCCTTGGAGTTAGGTTTATTAGTAACTGCCTTTTTGGTTGTGTCTTCTTGGCTTTTGTTGCCCTTTATTTCGATGGACAATTTGTTTTGGTCTATTGAAGATGCTTTCTGCATGAGTTGAGCAAATGTCATCTTAGGATGCTTTTCCAAATTTGACAGTGCATTAGGCGGAGGAGGGAGTTTTGCACCGTTTGCTCGTAGTGGTGCTTTCTTGGGCTCCTTTCTATTATTGTGAGTGCTTCTTGCGCGTTGTCCAGTTTGGGATACAGACTTATGAGTCTGATCTGTAGACTTTTTTTTTGGTGGCATGCCTTTTTTCTCCCGCTTTATCAGCTCAAGCTTTTCTCGCTCAGCCTTACGTGCTGCCTTTAAACGAGCAACGACTGGATCTACGACTCGGTTGCCTCCACTTGGGGAATGATTCATGGACGCTGCCAGGGTTGTAGCTTGTGTGGCGCGTTGTACAACAGGCGGATTTTTTATCACACCCTTCTGTTGGATTTTTTCTAGAATGCTGGAGAGCGCCATGTTGGCTTATATGTTGGTACGACCTTAGTTTAAAGCATGTAGGTTGTAATGCAGGCCCGAACTAGTGAGGTGAAACGTCCGGAGGAAATGCAAAGTGACCGAGCAAAAGTGAGTGACAAAAGAAATCAAATTAAAAGAAGCATTGAAAAACAAAAATAAATCGTTAACTACAAAAGCATCACAGGTTAAAATTGGTTTTATATATTTCTGTGAAGTCCCTAGATGGCATTTTGAAGATTCAAAGCCAAATTAATAGAAATGATGTTCGATAATGATTTTACGTTCATTGTCTATTGCGATGAAATTATCTTAGTTTCAAAACCAATGCTAACGATCGGACGTTCTGACAACCGAAGTGTATTGGCGCAAAATGAATCGTCACGAAACACATCAGGATCGAAATCACCCCTTTAATTACCAATAGTGAATTCGATTTATGCCTGTAATGATAGAAGGTATACTGAGCAGCTTATTGATGCATTTGACAGCGTATTTAAACACCTTGTTTCCTTTATGTCCCGCTTAGTTTTATCCCCAATGGAAAGGTAGTGTTTTGAAGATACTTTCCAATTAATGGTTCACTGCAAGAAATCAACCATCTTCTTGGTCTCCTTGTCCGAATTGAAGCATTAACTCCTTGTAAGCTCCCTCATCAGTTTTCCCCATGTCGATCATAAGTTGACGATTGCGCCTAATTGAAAATTCTTCACATTTACGGATCGTCCCACTTACATGTACGCATCTCATCACAACGTTAAAGTTCTCTATCTTGTTTACTAGAGCCAATGCAGCGACTACTTTCTGGAAGTCGGTGCGGCTACATCGTATTATTCCAGTGGAGGTCTTATTGCTGAAGTACTTGACAATGACCAGCAGGCCGATAGTTCCAGATGCAATCTCACCAAAATGGTCTTCGATTACATGCTTTATTAGGGTTGCAATATTGCGTCCGCTTACAGATGGTGGGGATGGACTATGTAGTTGAAGTAGGCATTCTTTAGGGTTTTTACTAAAAAGGCTGGACTTACGTCTTTGGTCCAGATTGTTGGGGTTTGATGAGGGAGGATAAAGTACGTCAAAAAGAACGTATCTATGTTTTAGCCGAACCATTGGGATGATCGTCTCCGCAGAGATGAGGTCAACACTGCATTGATGATTCTGAAACATACAACACCCGTACACCTAGAGTTGCACACTTTCAAAACTGTATTAGCTGATCGTACATACTAAATAGTCAAATATTTTTCGTAAAGTTGCCGAGTCTTTTCAGAATTGCCACTCAAAGTGTAAATGAGTGATAGATTGTATGCTGCTTCTACCAGCATGTCGTAGTCTGGATCGTCGGCTAATTCCTCGTGAAGCCCCAAGACATTCTCGTAATGCCTTATCGCCAAAGATGGCAAACCGATCATTTGGTAAAGACGGCCAAAGTTGTATTCAATTTCTTGTTTCTCGTAAACTGTGGCCCCTTGAAGACGAGCTTCGCGGTACTCCATTAAGTAACTTAGTCCTTGAAGGACTTGAATGTGTCTGTTTGAACTGTTTCTCTGCATAGAGCGGTGTACATGAGCAAGTCCAAGTGACAAGCATATGGTTGGGTCATTATAGTATTGCTTGTAGACACGAGTCAAGTACACAATTGGCGAGGAATAAGACCGATTACTTCCCAATAAGCACGCGTATATGTAGAGTAACTGTGGATGTTCACGCGTAATTGCAGCGCTATCAATCTCAGCAGTAATGTTTGCCGCACCAGATATCTTTGTTTTCGTAAGTAAAGAATCGTAAGCTTTGACGTGACGAAGAAAATACTTTTGATGATTATAATTGCTGAACGAAGCCCATGCAGCGATACCTGAGCTGAAGCAGCACATGAAGATGTCGTAAATTGTCGGCGAAAATTGACTGGATACAAGGAGCCATCTTACATAGTTGGGCACCGCAACCGCATAGTTCTCTTGGCTGATAGCGAGAACAAGTCGTATCATTCGAAGCATCATGAGCCTGGATTTGTCTTGTACGAATACGCTGACATCTTGAGCCACATTAATAATTTGAGTAGCTTCCTCTAAGTTGTTTTCAAATTGGCGGAGTAATAAAGCATACTGTACAAAGATGTATAGCCATTGGTCATAATCAAGACCTCGAAACTCTTTTTGGGATAAAAACTCCAGTTTGGAGTTATCATTTTGCGTAATACCCTCGTATAAATTGTAAAGTCGCATTAATTTATCGTCAAAAGCCATGGATTTTCTCCGCTTGTGGACAATTCCTTTAAAAGTCGTTTTTCTGTTCTTAGGGAATAAACTTCTTACTTCCATGAACATTTCAATCAATTGAGATGCGAGTTTCATCCACGCAGATGCTGCAACTTGGTGCCCTTTATCTATGGCGTCTTGTAGCTTATTCATCCTGTTAAACTTGTTCAAAACAATATTCGTGGCATTTGCTTCCACTTCCATTCGTTCCTCATCCGTCATCTGAACTCGGCGAACGCTCTTATAATATACAGAGTTTTTAATTAGAGCTAGATTGTCTTCCTGGGCAGATTCGCCTTCCTCATCTTCCTCTGCATCCTTGGTGTCCGCAGTCTTATCGGAATTCTCGCGTCTTTGCGACACTCTAGTCTTCGACACCTCCTCCATGAGCTTGGCGGCTTTCCCCATATCGCCTGTGTGATAGTACGCTTCAATCAAGGACAATTTAAGGTCCACGTTATCAGGGTCAAGGTAAAGTGCCTTTAGCAAGGTATCCTTAGCTCTTATATAGTCCTCGATTTCCAATAAACACTTTCCGAGTAAGAATCCTAAATCCTTGTGCTCCTCTACGCTGTACAGACACATCAAAAAGCGAATTGCGTCTCCATAATGGCCCTTTGCTTCAAGGGCGCATCCAGCATCGTAAAATAAATCAACTACTTCGTCTCTCTTCTCTTTGAATAAATACATAAAATGTGCGATTGCCTCATCTTTTTGGTCGAGCTCCAACCTGAACAAACCTAACTTGAAGCGAATGTCAATGGGTAAAGTATTGTCTCTAGCCATATAAAGTTCAGCCTGGGCGGGTTTTCGAGCGTACAAGACTTTCCGTCTATTATTGTCGTCAAACTCCGCATCGTCATCCTGCTCATCCCACCAAGTCTCATCCTCTCTGTTTTGTTTCCATCTAGCAACAATCTTAATAACTTTTATAGCAGGTTTCCAAGAGTGTTGAGACATGAATAGCTCCGAAACAATATTTAGTTCCGACCAATTAAATTTCGGGTATTCCACATTAGGCTGTGGGTTGCGATTGGCTTCTAGGATGCGCACATACAAATTAATCGCATCATTGAGTCTTTTCTGTTCCACATAAACGCTCGCCAAGTTTTTCACAACCGAGCTATCAGTTGGATACATTCTATGCAACCGCTGGAAACCTTCAAGTGCTCTACCATACTGCTTTATCTGCTGATATAGTAGAGATCTTTCCATTATGAATTGACCTGATTTTCCATCCAGTTTTGCAATTGCTTTTGTATAACAGTGTATTGCTTGGGTGATATGGCCTAGCTCAGCACTTAGTTCTGCCACCATGCCCCAGAATTGATCGTCTGCCTCTCCACATTCAGCCGCTAGGAGCCAGTACAGACAGCATCTATTCATTTGCTTTCGCATTTGGCATATTTCACCAAGTGTCCTATATGCGATATAACTCTTAGGATCAAGCTTGATTACCTCTTGGTAGTGATGCCATGCCGTAGATAGGTCGCCATTGACGAAGGCTTCATTTGCCCTCGATAAATGATCTCTTACTTCGGGATCATTTGCCGGATTCGAAGTGTTCATAGCACGGCGTTTGAAACCAGCAGCGGCCGCTCTCATTTTACCTCTCATTTTAAATCCAGCTGCCGCTTTGATGTTATCACGGAATGTGTAACCGTCATTCAAGTCGTCATGTCCATCTTCATCGTCTGAGAATATGATTGGTGTAGGAAATTCTGAATCGCTTTCGTCTTCAGAAACATAGAGTTGTTGTGTTGGCTTAACTGCTTTCTTGGCTCCCTTTTTGGGGGCACCATGGGAGGAAGCTCCATGACTGAGAAGCGGATCTATATCCATGTCTGAGCCAGAATCAGAGCCATAAATCTGACCATCCGACATGTACTCGGATCCTGAATCAGAAGACATGTGGCGTGTATCCTTATCTATGACAAAAGGTGAATTTCTCTGTAGCGTGTTCTACAGGTAAACAAAGGATGTGAATGCAATTGGAGGTGCTTTGGGTTGCAAGTGATTAACTAAAAGTTATTAGCTATTATAAAATTTGGCAGTTTCACGAAAAAGATACAATGATGGGGAAGAATGCGATGGATGAGTGATTAGACTTGATGGTATTCATAGTCCTTTATTCTGGGGAAGTATGGCTAGGGCTAAGTCAGATTTACCCCTGACCTTTAAATTTTTTTTGATTAATAAATTACGTCGAAAGCAGATTCTTAACCTTTTTACGATGTGATTTAATAAAAAAATTAAATCAAAGGACTAGTCTCGTTCTTATTACCCTCCAACTCCGAAAGGGATAAACTGGTAAGTCAATTGTAAACTCTCAAAAAGACAACAAAAAAACGCTAAGAAAGACCGTACGCAAAAAATCTGATCTTTTTGAGACATTGATTAATATATGTTGGACTTTTTTGGCGATTCTTGCTTCGTGGCCAGAGATTACATCTTCAAGACACATGGTCGCAAGGCCTAGTAAATGTGAATTTCCAATTGAATGAGAAGATTTAATAATAATGTTAATAAAGAAGCAAAACAAGCGATATAAGTTGAGAACGAGCGATAAAAATATTGTAACATAATGTTTCACGTGTCAAATTATACTATCTAATCATCTTTGTTGGTTTCTGCCACTGGTCACTAACCTTTGCAGCATAAGAAGAAATGGGGTAAACAATGAACAAAAAGCCTAAATAAAACAGAAACGAGTCATAATTCTTGAGCTCTGCTTTGCCACACTAATATCGTTTACGATCACAAATGAAGCTAAACAGCGACTCCGCCTCATAGCGCTGACATAAGCGCCCTTGATCCAACCAAGAATCCTTCTAGATCCAATTAGGTCACCGTGCATTAAATTGAATACAACGTAATATCCTGAAGAATACACGACACGATCAGATTTTTATCAAAAAACAAATAAAAAACACAAAGCAAGAGAGTTTATGTTGCTTAAAGGTGTTTTGAAAGACTTTAAATTGGCTATCGTAGCTTTATTCAGGTGATCCGAACAGGCTGTGGCTGCAAACATTGTGCAGGATGCATGGAAGCTGTGATCCAACGAAGCGAAGGCATTCAACGCCCGGTTGTAATCCCCACTCCCCCGTCTTGAGTATATAAACCCACGTATTTTCCACCAAGAGAACATCAGTTAATCGATCTATAAATTACAGCGCAAAAGAAACCAACATATTATGGGTGAAAGAGGTCTCGTTTCAGGCATTTTGGATGCTGCTATTAAGCAAGCCACGAAGAGTAGCCATAATGGTAATGGTCAGAACAACAACAACGGGTACAACAACAACCAAGGCTACGGAAATCTGGGCCACAACAACAACTCGGGTAGTTCTATGGATGGTTTAATTGGTAAGCTCGTTGATGCCGGCGGAAAGCTCGCACACAAGCTCGAGAACAAGGGTAGTCACGGCAATGGCTATGGCAACAATCAGGGCTACAGTAACAATAACAGCAACCAAAACTACAACAACAATAACAACTACCAAAACTACAACAATAACAGTAACTTTCAAAATCCTGACAACAATGGCTACAACAACAACAACTACAACAATCACAACAATCACAACAACAACAATAACAACCACAACAACAACAATAACAATCACAACAACAACAATAACAACCACAACAACAAACACAACAAACACAACAATGGAAAGCACCAGGGTAATCAAGACAGTTACAACAATGGCAATGGCGGAAATGGCCCCAACGGTTACGGAGGAAACAACTACAATAATTATGATAATCAGACAAACCAGAACCAAGGATTCGGTAATCAAAACTATGGCGGCCAAGGACAAGGTTTTGGTAATCAAAATTACGGTGGCCAAGGACAAGGATTCGGTAATGGAAGCTACAATCAGGGCGAGGCATATGGAAGAACCGACGGTGGTAACTCATGGGGCTACAAAAATTGATCGCAAGTTGATTATTATGCTTACACATATCTTAAAATCTCTCTTAATCCTTCACGATAGTCCGTAGTTTCCTCACAGTAGCATTACTTAATTTGGCTCTGTTAGTCGCCTCAACTACTTCAGACACTAAAAACATAGCAATCTACACTAGATTCATTCACGATATTTAAATTGTATTTTTTTGGCGATTTTTTCTTTTTTTCCTCAGCGGCTCTCAAGCTCCAAGTTAGGTTACGTGTTACCCCGGATTCCTCTTTGAGATCTTCAGACATGGTGGGAGTGCTTCGAATCTTCATAGGCACAGCATTTTGCAATTGGGCTATTGCGTCTTCTATAAAAATTGGATTGGAGGCCAATTGGACGCAATCAGATTTTGCCATCCAGCTCATTGAAGCCGCGTCCCTATACAACGAGTCTCTTTACTATCAGAGCACACGCGCGTTATTTCAGGCTTCCGACAACGAATCTGATTGGGATGAAGAAACTTTTGAAACTGAAATCACCGATTCTTTCGGTCAATGGCCACTCTCTGATAGAGGATGCTACGAAAATGTGGTCAAGGATCTCACACCATTGCAAAAGGATTTCGTGAATATCAATTTGGTGCACCAAATGGCTTCTCCCCGCATAGAAGCTCATTTTAAACATTTCAAAACTGAAATTGAGGCCGAATTTTTGCCGATGGTACAAAAACATTGTGCTCGCGATTCGTTTGGTCAACCCATACCCGATCCGACTAGTGTGTGGATTAAATATGGACTGAAGATATATTGTTCAGAAGAAGATTTATATGCCTTACAGCTTACAACTTTTTCAGAAAAAAAAGCTCCTTTTGATCGCGTAATAGGAGATACCGAAGAAGCTCCGTTACTTGCGTTGTATGGTAGCCCATCTAGCCCTCGATTCTCTTCAATTTTCAACACGCTATACCAATTTGCAAAAAATGGAAACTTGAGATTTGTTTGGCGATATGTTCCTGACTCAGAGGAAATGGTTCCTCTTTATGGATATGGTACAACATTGACCGCACTCGAGAAAAAGCAGAACCTTACTACAAGTCAGGGCGACATTGGCTCTCTAGAAGAGTTTATAGAAAAATATGAGAAGAGCGCTTTGCATGAAATATCCGAAGAAGAAATGATTCATGCTGCTTACATGGCTACGAGCGCAATTCTTAACGCCCCACTCTCAAAGCAGCTACCACTATTAACAAACTTTGTAAACAGATTACCCTTGTTCGCACCCTACTTGGCAAAGTCCAAAATGTCTTTTCTGATTGACAAGGTCAAACAATCGGCTTTACATAATGAGAGAATCGGTGCCTCCAGTGATATGGTTGGTATCTCTATTAACGGTGCAACTGTACACAGATTGGAAACTGACCTCCCCTACATTTTGAAAAAGCTTCAAGATGAAGTCGAATTTATAGACGATATGCTCGAGCTAGGTTTCACAACAGCTCAAGCCAAATTCCTATTCTCCAAGAATGCACTCCATTCAGCAATTAAGGAGAGCCAGTATCATACAGGTACCAGATTTAACAGATTTTTGGTCCATGAAGACATTTTTAAACCTAACGTTCGTCAATCTGGTGGTGTAGTGTTCTTCAATGACATTGAACAGGACTCTAACTATGATTTATTCTCAACAGATCCTTACGAAGTATATGTTGAAAGCTCCCACCAAATTCGAATGGGTCAAGTACCACCTTTGAAGCAAAATGTCCATCACTTGATCTTTGTGATAAATTTATCGGACAGGGATCAACTTCGCGTGTTCTTTGCCATGTCGAAGATCATATTAGATAAAGGTATTCCCCAACAACTTGGAATTCTTCCATTGGTAGGAAATCCGAAGGATCAAAAAATTACTGCTTTTTTTTATCATCTTATAGAGGTTGGTGAGGTGCAAGAGGCATTGGCATTACTTTACAAATATTACGAGACGACTGATGAAAATGAGAATACCGTTTTAGAATTAGTCAAACTATCAGAAGATTTGTATGATGATTACAAAAACAATGCGATTACAATAGAAAAATTTGATATCACAGAGCCTTCTGTCGTCGTGAATGGAATCATTCAAAGTTTGCGTACGGACTGGCAATCAAAGCTAGTCGATCAGATTTCCCGAGATGTGAATTTCTTGAAGAGTTCATTGTTAGATAGTCCCTCGCAATTGAATTTACGGGATTTGCTACATCTGAATTCGAACAGTAAAAGGAACCGAAAGGTTATTCCTCAAAGCCCGGCTAACATTCGCTATAAAAAAATCCACCTGTCACTTATTGAAAATTCGTTACAATTATACCGAATTGTTAAAAATGAATCGTTTGGTCCAACTTTCTGGCTTTTGGGAGATTTTAACTCGATTACTATCCTCGCACAGTTGAAAGAAGTTTTGAGGTTCATGAAGGCAAGTAAAAGATCAGTGCAGATCAGGCTTTTCAACACTGCTTTACATTCCGCTGTTTTTGATTCCATTGAAAAAGAATTTGTTGGGTCACGACTTACTGTATCGAAGATTGTTGCGCTCATTGACTTAGCTGACAGCTTCCAAATTCAGACAGCACTGATTCCAAATGCGAAGAAACTTGAAATCTTAAGAGATAGCCAAATTCAACTGCATCACCCAGCTCTCCTCCTCAACTCTAGATACTCCAAGATCGACAAGGCTTTGACTAAGGATGAGTTACTGCTAATGGTCGAATTTGAATTTGAACAGCGATTAAATTTCTTAAATGACATAGTAGCCGATTATCCTGAACAATTCGAGGGCGAATTGGCAGATTTAGCACCTTCTGACATTGATTCTTTGACCTGGTTCGACTTAGTTACCTCTGTCATCACAGCTTCAATCTTCCTTGAAGACTCCACTGTCCGCACAGATTTTGGACGTTTTGATTTCAGCTCATTAAATTATGAAAATCTGATTGATTTGACAGGCTATGACTCCAGCAAACACCTTGATGTTCTCATCGTGGTTGATCCTTTAGACAAAACGTCTCAGAAGCTTTTGTCAATTGTAAGTACACTAAAAAGCCTATCATTTGTAAACTTGTTGATACTAATCCAACCTTTCTCCTATGTATCTAACGGGTTGAACTCTGATCGGTTTTATATTTCGAACTTTATTAGCTCAAAGCCTAATTTTGATCCCGAGGGCAATATGAAGACAAGCCCAATTCTTTCAATGACTTTAGGAGATGGCTTAAACTTACGTTCTGACCTAGATGCGCCTTCTAATTGGCACTTTGTGAAAGGTTCAAAGAGCGAGGAATTTGATTTAGAGAACTTAAGCACAATGACTGCCACTGTTGCCAATTACACACTCTCTCAAATCGTGACCGAGGCGAATGTCAAAGATGTATTAACAGGTCAAAGTGTCCCAGGCTTAGTTCTCAGTGCATTTTCACAAGAAACGTCTCATGAAGGGTACACAGTTAAAGCAAATGGTTATTGTCAACTTCGTTTGGAACCTGGTTCGTGGACGTTAAATATCATGGACAACCTT
Source organism: Australozyma succicola (assembly GCA_030563905.1). Taxonomy (NCBI): domain Eukaryota; kingdom Fungi; phylum Ascomycota; class Pichiomycetes; order Serinales; family Metschnikowiaceae; genus Australozyma; species Australozyma succicola. Next base: position 55,770 of record JAJMKM010000015.1, read on the forward strand.
GTACAAAATGAAACAGTGGAGCTCCTTTCCGCAAGCTCGAATAGATACGAGACAAACGATCAAGCTCTTGACTTAGTTGATCTCCCAATGTACTCCTTGTTCGGCAAAACAGTTTATCTGAGAATAAGACGCAAAGAGCACAGCGAGACCGATTTGAAACGCAAAGCAATGTCAGCTCCTCATGGTGCTAATTCAGACATTAACGTTTTCTGTGTTACATCTGACTTTAGTTCTGATCATTTTATGGCTGTTTTGATTGAATCTATTACAAGAAATACTAGTAAAAACGTCAAATTTTGGCTACTCGAGAATTTCTTGAGTGAAAAAATTAGAAAAGCATTGCCTCAACTATCAAAGACGTACAAGTTTCGATATGAATTTGTATCATATAAATGGCCCCTTTGGCTAAGACAACAGAACAGCAAAACGAGACAATTAGCTGCTTACAAAATTTTGTTTCTAGATGTCCTTTTTCCTATGGACCTTCAAAAAGTTATTGTGATTGATGTGGACCTGATTGTTCAGACAGATTTGTATGATCTCGTTGAAGAGGACATGCATGACGCCGTATATGGGCTTAGTCCAATGTGCGAGACTCGGCCCGAAAAAGAGATTTTTTGGAAACAAGGTTACTGGAAAAATGTGTTGGGCGATGATCTCAAATACTTCAGCAGTTCTCTAATTGTGGTTGACCTAATCAAATTCAGAGCTACTGGGGCCGGCGAATATCTCCGTCGTCAGTATCAAAAATTTTCTTCCGATCCAAATTCTTTGGTAATTCTTGATCAAGATTTGATAAATAATCTACAGCGCCTTCTTCCCATACACCCCCTTTCCTCCAATTGGAACTGGAGTCCAACATGGTGCGACGAGAGTGAAAAACCGAATGCCAAAATTATACAATTTGAAACAAAGGGCTTAAAAAAAATTGAAGCATTTAATCGTGCTCGTCATTTTGTATCATCATGGGCACCAATTTTGAGTGATGATACAAATGGTTCCGAAAGTTCCGAAATCGTCCACGATGAGTTCTGATGGCTGCAAAATCTCTAATCAACAATATTAGATTGGTAGATAGAAGTGAGTAGGTGCAGGAACACACAATTGCACGTGAAAGTGGGTATCCTTGCGAGGTCTAAGGTATCATGGAGGTGCATTATAAGTCATAATATCAAAAAATAAGAAAACCCTGGGATGTAGATTCTCTCCTCTGTCAATCAACGAAAGCTACTGTACAAACTTTGAGTCAACTAAATGAGTAATTGGGACCAATGACTCAAACAAGTACAACCTGCACTGAACCTGCTACTGTGCCGGTATCGGCCCTGACAACGTGCAGCTTTAAGTTGGGCTGAAATTTTCAGTGGTAAGTATCAATAATAATCATCTTTCTTCTTTTGTATTGAACAATAAACTCTACGCATATCATGAAGATTGCAGAGAAATTGAAACAGGCGCACGCCTGCGCCAATCCTCCACCAGCTACGTTTTCTTTCGAGTTCTTCGTTCCTAAAACCTCCCAAGGTGTTCAGAACTTGTACGATCGTATGGATAGAATGTACGATTTGAACCCTATTTTCGTTGACATCACCTGGAATGCCGGTGGAAGATCCTCAACATTGACAAACGAGATGGTTTACACTGCCCAATCTACTTTGGGTCTTGAAACGTGTATGCATTTGACTTGCACTAACATGCCTGTGTCTCTAATTGATGAAGCCTTGGAAAAAGCCTATGCCTCTGGATGCCAAAATATTTTGGCCTTACGTGGTGACCCACCTTTGGATGGCTCTGAATCTACGGGTGACTTCAAATACGCAAAGGACTTGATCCATTACATAAAGAAGAAGTATGGTGACCATTTTAACATTGGTATTGCCGCTTATCCCGAGGGCCACCCTGAGGAAGACGACAATGACGCTTTATTAGATTACTTGAAAGAGAAGACTGATGCAGGTGCGGACTTCATTATTACTCAAATGTTTTACGACGTGGAGAACTTCATTGCTTGGTGCGCTAAAGTCCGCAAGATTGGAATCGATATTCCTATAATCCCGGGTATCATGCCAATTTCCACCTACGCAGCTTTCATTAGAAGGGCTAAGTGGTCAGAGATTGCTGTTCCCCAACATTTCTTGGATGCTTTGGACCCAATCAAGGAGGACGACTATGCGGTTAGAGAGATCGGTACGCAACTTGTGGCAGAGTTGTGTCAAAAGCTCATCGATTCTGGATACGTCAATCACTTACACTTTTACACTATGAACTTGGAAAAATCTACTCTCATGTTGTTGGAGAAGTTGAATCTTGTTGACTGCGTCAAAGACAGCGCTCTCGTATCCGAAGACTTGCCCTGGAGAAAATCATTGCACCCAAACAGATCGAAAGAGTCCATTAGACCTATTTTCTGGCAAAACAGAAAGTATTCTTACATTTCCAGAACATCTGGTTGGGATGAATTTCCAAATGGTAGATGGGGTGACTCTAGATCTCCAGCCTTCGGAGACATTGATCTTTCCGCTTCTCAATTGTTGAGACAGTCTCCAAAGAGAGCCTTTGAGCTTTGGGGATGCCCACAGACTCTTTCTGACTTGGCGGACATATTTGTCAAGTACTTGAAGAAAGAGACCAATGCTTTGCCTTGGTGTGATGGCCCTATTGGCAGTGATACAGATATCTTGAGAACTTCTTTGATTGAGTTGAATCAAAAAGGCTACTTCACCTTGAACTCGCAACCTGCTCTTAGCGCAATCCGTTCTAATGATAAGATTTATGGATGGGGTCCAAAGAATGGCTTCTTGTATCAAAAGCAATATTTGGAATTCCTCGTGCACAAAGATGTTGCTGTCGAGTTGTTGAAGTCTATTAAGTCTCACAACTCGGTCGAATCGACAGGGGTCATCACCTATTATGTCGTTGATAAAGCAGGCAACTTGTCTACCAACTCTAAAGATGAGGATATCAACGCTGTCACCTGGGGTGTTTTCCCAGGTGAGGAGATCTTACAACCAACTATCGTCGAAAAGATGTCTTTCTTGGCGTGGAAGGATGAAGTGTACCATCTCCTCGAGGAGTGGACCAGCATTTATAAAACCAAGGCCATTCAAGAGCTTGTACCTCAAGAACAACTCGAAAAATTCTACGAGTTGTTGACCTTCTTTTCAGACAATTACGTGTTGTGTAATTTGGTCAATAATGATTTTACGAGCGACAACAGTGTCATGTTCGAGTTGTTGTCAAACGCCAGCAACTAATCATAAGTCTCTTTAATTCCTTAGAAGGGAGACTGTACACTTACAAAATTTTCAGTTCACTCATCGCTTTGCTTATTTTAGCCCACACGTGGCTCGGTTTTTATCTAATTCAACATGGTGATAAAACAAAAGGTGGTTTGCATCACATTACAACGACTTTGGAGCAGCATGCTTCTCCAAACGAAAATCAAATTTTAATCTGCATTTCAAGCTATGGAATTATAAATGACATATAGCATCCTCAACGGCATGTTTTCAATACAAGAAAACTTACTTTAATATTTTTATCTGTAGTCTATAGAATTTACCCCGTTCTGCAACTTCATTGCAATGGCCCGACGCGCCACACCTCGAGGTTCATAATTTTGAACTTTCCATATTTGTGATCGCTCTCGCCGTGTTCGTTAAGAATCTCGTTACCAAAGGTATCACACTTGAATGAAACTCCCAGACAAAGCGACTTATCTATCCACAACCCATTATGACCTGAAGAAGACCCAACGGCGATAAAATCATGATTGGAGTATATTATGTTGTCATTGAGGCCCGTGTACATAAAAGCTTTTAGTCTGCGGTCGTTATTATGTTTTTTATCACACCACTCCAGCTTCCACAAAAAACACTCTCCATTACCATAGTATCGTTTCTTATCAGTTGCACGTAAATGCTCATTTAGGTAACACCCAAATCTGTGGCCCTTTTGATCCTCTATCGCTAGAACGTAACCATGGGGCCTGCGGCCTAAAGGGACGTCGTTCAGAGTAAAAACCACCATGTTCTTGACAATGTTGTCTGCATATCCCAGAGATGACTTTTTCGCGCCTCTTTCAGACCGAAATTTCTGTAGCTGAAGTTCCGGATCGCTATTACGGTAAAGTGTATTTAGAGATATACCGTGCTGGTCCATAGAATAAATGAGCTCCCATTCGTCATCTAGCTGTAATCGAGGCGGTAGTAGATTCCTAAGATCCAATGCTAATTCTTTATCCACAATTTGGTGGCCATGGTCGGCCTCAATGCCTTTAAGTGTTATCTGGTCTGCGTAGTCAGTGTCGTCGGCTGGTGGCGTAGGAGATGGAGTAGGAGAGCCCTTTGGAGAAGGAGTTTCCGAAGACGTACCTAGAATTCTTCCTAGAAGAGTCTTTTGCTTCCTGGGTTTTTGGGATGACTCCGGGGTCGCCATAACTGATATGTAGCTTTCAGCAAGTTTTGTGGGGTACAGAGAAGCAGTGTTGTAAGATACTCAGATGATATAATAGCAAGCAGTGTAAACTGGAATTGCAAAGGTTTTTTGATGAAAGAATTGCCTGCTGTAACTTACGGAGACAATTGCCGCACGGTGTGGTTTTCTGATAAAGGAGACGGTACAACGTTCTTAGGTTCCTTATAACAGGATGCAGTGTTGCCTATCTTGATATTAGCTTGAAGAAGACAACAAATTAAAAAGATATACTAAGATGGCAGCATTAGCATTGTAAAATATTAATATTTTAAACAAGTTTATATTCGTCTACGCTAATTCGGTGAGACTCTTGAATGAAAGGAATCCTTATTGTTCGTTTAAGCATGCCAGATCTAGTAAATTTCTCTCAGAACTCAGAGTAAATTATCTATACAATGAAACATAAGCTACCTAGTTCATTCTCATAAGAGCCAGCAAGAATTCAACACCTGCCTTGACGCTGTCGACGAAAACTATGCCAGGATACAATGCCAGTAATTTTTCATCCAAACCAGCCATGCCAGCACAACCCAACAAAACAGCGTCGATTTTATCATCGTTGTATTCTTGTAAGATTGCATCGACACGACGCGAGATCTTTGCAAACTCCTCCTCATCTGCCAAACTCAATACCAGAACATCCAAAGCACGGGTTCTTTGAAACTTGGCAGAAGGAAAAACGCCCGTTCCACTGAATGAGGTAATTGCTTCGTCCAAAGTCGCATTCCAGCCACTGGTACTTGTCAAAACAAACAGTTTGTTTAGGCGTGCGTTGGAATAGCTATAAAGAAGGGTGGCTTGCATTATACCCAACACTGGTTTAAGGGTTTTTTTTGCAAGCGAGTGAATTAATGGGTGATCGGAATAGCAACAAACTAAATAACCGTCGTAAGCCTCATGAAGGTTTTTGTCCAAGAGATCAGGTAAAACAGCTTGTTCTGAAAGAATCAGTGACTCGGTGCCATCAATCTCCTTCGGAGCGGCAGCAGGTGCCGTATAGAAATGAAGCTGAACATTCTCAGGGGGCACAAGAATCTTTTCCAAGTTGTCAGAGACTTTCTGAGAGGAATTGGGGTTAATTACGAGAATGGAAGGCATGAGCGGCTGAACGTCAAGTACTCCGATATCGCGCGTTTTACTGATAAGGTGTCCGACTATAAGAAGATCACATGTACGAAAATTACACAAAATGTTCAACAGATACAGATTTTTTAGAATTTTCAAGTATTGAGCCACATCTCTCCCTTTTTCTTATTTATTTTCAGTTAGTGATGGACCCTCTTTTGTCAATTTGACGAATACTGTGCCAGTTTATTAGTTGCCATGAAAGGCAAATCGAAACTTGTATCAAATTTTAATCATCCTTATTGGTAGCAAATCTTGGTACGCAATTTTTTTCGCTTCGAAACTTTGTTGTCTTACCAGCGTTTGCGCAATATAGAAGGTATTATTAGTATAATAGGAAAAAAAAAATAATTTCCAGGAAAAAAACACTCTCTATGGTCGTCCCATCTTTTAGTAATTCAATCGTTATTGATTCGGCAGTGTCTCTCGGTCTTGCGAAATTTAATTTGCAGCCACTACACGCGTCTCATACGATTTGACCACTCCTTTAGAAACTATGTCCATCCTCAACGCAAGCACTCTTGATTTTTTATGATCTTTTAGCCGAAGTAAAAACACTTATTTGTCGCTCCCTTCTAACTTGATTTTGAAATTTAACTGGATCTTTACGACGCACATATACGCGAACAAACCATGTCCTTGGTGGCTGCAACAGATCATCCCAAAAACATAGCAAATCTCGCACGCTGTTGTCTATCTCTTGCGGCTATATCGAGTCAGATTTGCTTTTCATTTACTGAAAATCATCTATATATACTGGCCGTCAACGCGGCTAGGACAACCAATGAAGAAATCTCGTTTACACTGGCTTTTTTCCGAGACTACACATTTGATATATCTTCAGTCTTGCTGGATGGATTCGATGCATCTAACGGGAGCTATTCCTTTGTCGTGACTTCGAAGCTGTTGGTAATGTTGTTTCGAACTTTGGATGCTAGCAATGTCAATTACATACATCTTGGAGTGGAATGTCGAGATACAACTCCATCTCCTCGAAGATATAAATTGAACGTAGAGGTCTTTACAAAAAAGCAGGTTTTGAAGAAATATCAAATTGGATATCATCCAGCTGATTTTAACCCTTCAGACATTCCCACAAAGTATTTAGAGCTACATAGGTCGAACAACCTAAGTCAATTCTCGCTAGAAATTAATGTTTTGAAGCTGTTCATGGATGTGGTGCCACTTGCCTCTGAAGATTTTGGTATTGAGGCAAAACTTACTAAATTGACCTTTCTTGCGTACTCTAAACAGATTGTCAGGGATACCGAATACTTGAAGCAGCCTATGCTGATGTCCATACTGTTGGCGGTGGAAGAGCTACCTACCTCTACTTTGGGTGACGTTACGGTGGGGATAAATTTCAGACTTAAGGAATTTCGAAACTACGTTAACCTCATCTCCTCTTTTCGAAAGGATAATAAGCTGTCTACAGATTATACGGATGATGAGCCACTCATTGATGCATTTTTTATGCAACCAGGTGACCCTATTCTCGTCCAATTTCGTGATGGCGAGGCTTCAGTCTCTTTGATTCAAATCACGGCAAATGACGGCGATGCGAGACATGGAAATGGATCAAATGAAAGACTAGTCTTAAAAGCTCCCGTCGCTCATAAACAAGGCGTTAATGCAGCAATTCTGCATCTCAATAAAAAGGATCAACACAGCTCCGGTAATGGCGTTGAAGATTCTCATGACAATCGCCCCATTAACATCAGCCATGATGAGTTTGATATTGATGATGGTATGGAATCCTCTGGGTTCGTGGGATATGGGCAGCTGGAGCGAATCTCCATATCTAGAAAGCGTCCATTGGAGCCCGAAGATGAAGATAATGAGCAAGGATTGCCATTGGAGGACGAACTTGAATTTGGTCCAACACAAGTCCACAAAAAACCCACATCTTTGTTTGATTGATTAAATTTAGAGCATCTATTTATATGTGGTGAGAGATCGAAACAGAAAAGCGCCATTTTGTGAAAACCCCTAAGCAAGAAGCACAATTGTAACTTATTCTTTCAAATTAGAGTATTAAACCTGAAATATAATGAATCTTATCATTGTTAAATGTAGTTTTCCTTCAAGTTGATCTTCTCTTCTAGATCTACATACGTCAAAAAGCTACAAGTATCGGTCATTATTTTCATATTACCCTATATCATACACATCTGAAATTCGCGTTCGTTATGTTTATTTAGCAGCCTCGATCGCAGGTTCCAGGTAATGGTGCTTTGACCATCTGAAGCCTTGAACCAATTGAGCACACTCGTTAACAAAGTGGCATCCAAACAATAAATAGTTCTTTGGCAGAATAGCCAATGAATATTTCATGAAGACCAACGAGTAGATGATCAAAGAGCCTGTCATAGGCCCACTAATGAATTCTGGGTCTTTCTTTAAGTCCAACACAGCAGCAACGGGGATTCCAAAGTTAGAAACAGGCCCCCAGAAGTGCGTCGTGAAGACATATTTGAACGTCTGCTTGTTAAATATATTACGGAACGACATTTCAAGACCACTAGAATAAATATTGAAACTTCGGTACTCAAGAACCCGGGACAATGTGAAGGTGGGGGAGGCGATTATACGCAGGTACATTGATTGAGACGTTTCCACATAAGAAAAAGGAAGGGGTTGAATGATGCGGGAAAGGATGATGTATTACGAATGACAAGAGTGAAAAATCAAATTTATTTATTTGAATTTATTAGTTTGCACACTTATGCTGTATGGCGTATGTTAAAGTGAGAAGACAAGAGGTAAGGGAAATACGGAAACAAAAATTAATACACCAATGCATTATATCATTAAGGCGACCACAAAGTGATCTTCTGGTCAACTACTTCAGCTTATTGCTCATTTTGCTCGTCTGGAAGGCCGTAGTCAAAGGAATTATTTCCCAAAAGAAAGGGCGCCGTGTCACTATTTGTGGCCCAGAATGGGTCCTCGCCTGACATTCTAAATATTTCGTTTAAGCCTGGATTAAGCTCATAGTCTTCGAATGATTGAGCCAATTGTCCGCTGACCTTGAATTCTTCGTGTTGTTTGAGAATCTTTTCCTTGCGGTCGAGAATCTGTTTCATTAAGTAACAGATATTGGGAGACCAGAGATTGAGAGATCCGTTTCCAAAATTGCAGTCAGAACAAGTGATATCAAGGAGCAAGTTGATCTTGTAGTCAACTTTGTTAAGAAATTCAATCGAAGCGTTGTCCAGAAATTCGTGTCCTTTGGAGCTAAGAAGTATGAACAAAACGATGATTCCTTGGTAAATAAAAGCACTAACAAATGGGAATTTAATCAGGAAGACTTTGTCAATTCGGTCTTCAGTTATGAGTTTCCCGTTTTCATCCAAGAACTGCGGAACCTCCTTGTTGACATACTCTTGCACGAACTCACAGGTGTAGTCCACGAAGCATATAATTGACTCAGTTATAAGCCCGAGACTTAATCTTGAAGCTCCACTCAGTATGCTCAGAAAACGTTCCAAAAGCTTGATTCTGTTCACGTGTAAAATGATCAAATCTGACAAAGCGTCCTCTTTGTCAACAACAAATGGTAGCTCAGTGATAGGATGTGTCTGCTTAAGAAGCCCAGCGTTTGCCGATTGGTAATCCTGGCTAATAAAATACAGTAGAGCCTTGTTTTCGTCCTTGAATTTGACATCTAAGTTTAAAACTTCCTGCTCAGAAACGTTCATGATGTAACTCTCGATTAACATTAGGTTCAGAAGACGCACACATTCACTTAATCCTGATTTGAGCTGAATCATAGTTGTGCTATTGGCTTGACTATTCTCTAGATCATGTGGCCCATTCAAATTAACTAATACCTTCAGGCTTAATTGAATCAATATTGGGTTTGGACGACCCAAAATTGAACATATATGTCCTGTGATGTTACGAAGAGCAAACCATGTTTTGATTTTGGAAATATGGTACAAATTGTCACTATCAATGACTGGAACCGTGCTTTCGCTACTCATGCTAACATCTTGAGGTATTACATCCACTGAATTTTGTGATTGCTTTGTTATTTTAGAGTTTGAGCTTGGGCCATCCATGTTGACAACAACGTGAAGCCCAATAGCAAATGCAACTGCTGTGCAATGAAATACCATAGACCATGACTCTTCGTAGCGCTGTTCAGTGAATTGATACTCTGCACAGAGAATATAAGACTGAACTGTAAGGAATGTTTCGCTGACCAAATTATGACGAAGTTTCAGGAATCCCCACGCCAATCTTTTGTTGACTAGGTTGTCTATACGCTTATACATATCCTCGGCCGACTTCACAGGACGGTCGGTTATTCCGCACAGGTTATAGCGAGCAGGGCTAAGTCTTCTAACTGCAAGGACCAAAATCATGTGTAGAAGAAGTAGATCATCGTCACCGTCCCAATCGTCATCACTTGTTAAGGCGTGGGAATCAATAAACTGTAGGGTCGTAAGCTCGGACAAAAAGTAGTGATATTTTGGGAGCTCAAAGAAGAAGTTGACCAAATTCTTGATAACCTGTTTGTTTCTTTCATCGGAATCATCAGCTTCCAAGACCCACGGAAGAGGCTTCTTGGGACAATCGTAATTACCACGCGCTCTGTTGGGCGCCAGAGAGTCAGAGTCAGAACTCATCTTGTTAGGATTGCTACTCCACATGTGTTGATAATGCTTCTCGCACAGGTGGTCTTCGTGGCCCATCAGCAGTAGAGACTCGACCATGGTGTTCGATGAAAAAGGACCGTAATATTTCTGACCATGCTCACTTGTCTCACCGGAAATCGGAAACGATTCGCCCGGCTCTTGATTTTGGTAATCTTCTGAATTAGCTGTGCTTGGGAGGTCTTCTTTACTAGACTTCTGGGCCAGACGCTCCAATCGCTCGTTCTCAGTCTTTAAACGTTCAATTTCTTCAATCAATTTTTGTACATCAACAGGAGATGCCGAGTTTGTCAGTTCTGTATTAGAATCGGTATTAGCTCTCGAGGCAACTGTCTCGTCAATGGAGCGATTGCGGAATTTCGCTGGAAACTCACATCGGAACCCCTTATTCAGGCACTGGTTGCATGGGTAGTGCTTATTACACTTGATCTTGCGTCGACGACAGCGAACACAAGAAATTGGAAATTCGGTCATAGGTGGTATGTTGATTCGGCGATTCAATCCGGGTAAGAAGTAGTTGAGGGAGGTGTTATTCTTTGGCAGCCAGTTATTCCAAGGTTGTTCTGTATCAGTGGGAGCAACACTATGCACATCCGCTATTTGCACCCAGTTTGGGGTATTGGAGATGAACATTTACAACAGGATGAGAAAACTTTTGCTTTAAAGTTATTTGAGAATTCTAAAAAAATTTTACGAAAGTCAATCAGAAAAAGAAGTAGGCGATAAAGAAAATCACAATCGTGCCATCTTCGTTTCTGCTTTACGGATGCTTGCTTTCTTTGAACAATCCACGTACGCAGGCTTGACGTGCAGACAATTAAACATGGGGGGCTAATAAAAATGTCTCACAACTGAGAAGCTGTCGTAAGGCATGCATGACCTAAACATAGCTGCTTGTCCCTGTGATTGTTAGCCCAACTGCATTACTACAATCTATCACCCAAATGCGCTAACAACAGATGATTAAGTAATGTAAACGAACTCAGTAAAAATACTCTGAATTCAAAAAGTATGTAAGATTAATTAAAGCAATTAAAATTTGAAACCAAAATAAATTTGAGAACATTTAATTAAACTCATTCGAGTCATGACATTCTGCTTTTAGATCGAAAGCATAAAGACAAATATTAAATTAATCTTTTCTCAAATACTTATGTTTAATTATGATACATGGAAAACTTTCCAAACTATGAAGAATTGTGCTCACACAGATATCATCGCTGATACCCTAGTGAAAAATTGTATATGATCCCAACCTTAACGACGGTCAGCGCCGAAACTTCTCTTACCCGAGAATAAATGCTTAGGCATGGCTGCAGTAGTATGACGGTCACCTTCTCCCTGTCTAGCCATTCTGTTTCTTTCTCTCCTTTGCAACTTGGCGAGTCTATCTGCCAGAGAACGCACTGCACCATCAGCAACACCATCGTTGAATCTGTCGGATTGGTTGAGAGGAGCAAGTTTCTTCTGAATTTTCTTCTTTGTAAGACCTTGGTTTCTCTTCAAAATGTCCACACCGCTCAATTCCTTCTTCATACCCTTGACTCTCTGCTTCAATGAGCTTGTATCGTGTCCTAAAGACTCCATGTGATCCTCCATCTGTCCAAATGACTTCTTGATGTGTTCTCGAGGCATCATGGCCTTGTTCTTTAATGATTTCTTGACACGTGCCTCTTGAATCATGACCTTGTGCTTATTACGAATCCACTCAGCCTTCTCTTGAACCTCTTCGACCTCTTCGTCCTCAATTTCAGATTCGGAGTCATAGAATCCCTCTGCCTCTAATCTCTCTTCTTCTTCCTCCAAGGCTTGTAACTTGGCGGCGATGTCGGCATCCAAGAAATCGTAAACATTCTTACCATCCAAAACCTCTGGCATGGTGTCGGCCTTCCACTCATCATCCTCCAACATATAGAAGTCCTTGAGGTTGATATTGAAGACACCGGCTCCACCATTGTTGATCTCAACATCCTTAGAGAGAAGTCTTCTGTTAGGGTCCTCTGGATCGTACTTATCGAGGTTCTTAGCCTCTTCGGGAATGTGTGCGGGTCTCTCAATGTCATCACGTTGTTGAGGTCTGGCAACGTGAATTTTGTTCAAAACGTTGTTGATACGGCCGGAACCCTTCAACTTTTGTTCGATACGTGCAGTTAACAACTTCTCACATGCTTGGTTTCTGACTTGCATCACATTTTCCTCTTCATAACAAGAGGTGTGCATAACATCGACACCAGGGGAGTCGGCGACGGTTTTAATGAGATCCTGGCTAGTTTGGTCCAAATCCTCAACCTTAATGATATCGGACTTGTTCATGACAACCATAACCGATTTATTGGCGAACAATGGTTTAATTGAGTGGAACAACTTAACTTGGGCTTCGATTGAGAAACCACACTGCTCAGACAAATCCATGAAGTACAAAACACAAGAACGCAAGTGCGCGATAGCATAAATAGATTGCATTTCAATGTTGTTCATCTCTTCGGTAGGTCTGTCCAAGATACCTGGGGTATCAATGGCTTGAAAACGCAAATACTTGTAGTCAAAGTGACCGACGTACAAAGACTTGGTTGTGAAGGCGTAAGGTTGGACCTCAACATCAGCTTTAGTGATACATCTCAAGAAAGAGGACTTACCAACATTAGGGTATCCACATATAAGCAAGGTTCTGGTGTTTGGGTCAATGGAAGGCAAACGGCCCAAATGCTGTCTCACCTGCTCCAAATACACCAAAGGATCTTTCAATTTCTTAGTGATGGTAGCCATACGACCCAAAGCAGCTCTTTTCAATTGCTTACATTGGTACAAAGATTGACCGAATTTTAACAAACGCACATAATCCCTGGCGACTTGTTCGATCAACATCTTGGCCTTAGACACTGCTGCCAAAGACACTTTGTAATGATTCTTTTCATACAAAGTATCCATCAAGTCTCTGTGGAAAGGATGCACATCGTTGATATTGGGGAAACCAGACAACATATCGGTAAGTTTTTCGGCAAAACCTTCAGCTGTGAACTTGACCTTTCTCATGTAGAAGGCTCTAATACGAGTAATCTTGAACCCTGCTCTGATAACCGTAGGAGTCTTTCTCTGAGTTCTGTTAAGCACGATATCCAACATATCGTTGGCCGTTGGAACGGTCGGGATATCCTTCCAAGTGAGTTGCATCGTTGACGGAAAAGACTGCTGATAGAGACGAGCTGGAATTAATTTTGTAGGAGACTCATCGCATTTTTTGATGTGCGTCCTGCAGGAAGGCTCAGGGAGATTTGGGGAGCGATGACCTTGAGATAAACAGATAAGTCATTTACAAAAAAAAAAAATTGATTGATAATGTTAGTTTCTTTGTCACGGAAAACTCGATCCTCCTTTTTATTTTGTGTTTTTTAATGGCCTTACGCACGGAAAGTGGCCATTGAAATTTATTAAAGACGATGCTGAGCCCCAGATCTAGTAATTCAAGTCACCGGCTTGTAATTCTAAACATATCCGTCATCCTTCAAGGAGTTTGATCCTATTTAGCACAACGAGCCAAAATTTCTGCGCTTTGGTAAGTGACGTAGAATGGTCGCTCTAAAAAGTGAGCCAATAAACAGACACACGCACGAATTAAATAATTTAAACTTTTTAGAAATTAGCAGAGAATTATGTTTTATTGCAAGAATTGCTAATCATTGAGTTACTTGCTTGAGGCGCCATCGCCTTGTGTGGTAACGCTCAACGTAATATTAGACTATGCCCAATCCACACAAAGAGCAACACAGTCAACTCAACAAGCCTATTTCAAAATCAGTTTTCTTCTCCCACCTACTATAATCTATTCGTTGTGGTGGTACACCAAGTAGTGAGGCATACCATACACCTCATACCCTAGTCTTTTAGCCATCTTGGCAAATCCCTCGGTCTCAATAAGGTGGTAGAATGGGAACGATGGAAACATTGCACCATCTCTGTGTACGTCTGCATTCACCAAAACCGCTCCTCCTCCAACACCGTCGAGTTCCATCAAGACGTCAGACTTTTCGTTCTCGTTGTAGAAATGAGCCATCAAGGCTCTGTATGTAGCAATTTCACTATAGCCTTCGACAATAATCTCATCATCCTCCATTTCAGAGGCAATACGCAAACCTTCCTCGGATTCAACCCAGTTATTGAAGTCATATGGTCTTATGGCGGGAGTGCCGTTATCGTCCCATCTTTGGTAAACGTTACAACTAAGGATTGGTTTATCATGAGCAATCATATCTTCCAAAATTGTTGGTGGTGTTTCAACGATGTCCGCATCTAGCCACATGACCCAAGTCGTGGAAGGCGCAATGGCGGTAAACAAAAGAGAGTTACGAGCCAAAGCCATCATTGACCTGCGCTCCTTTTGGGCCAGAAGAGCATGACGATCTTTTTCCAATTGAGACTCCAATGAGTCAGTGTCCTGTCTCAAGATTGTAATCTTCTTGAACTTGTGAGGCTTTGACTGAACTCTCTTGACAGCCATCTCCAATTGCTTCAAAGCCTGGTCGCCTTCAGCTGTGCGTGGAACGATAAAACCCAAAGAGATTAAGTTGTGTGGGTAAGTCAATTTATTTAAGTTCGCCCAGTACTCGGGTAAAAACTTTGCCATGGGTGTCAAAATCAAAACCTCGCCACGTCCTGAGGCCTTGACAGACTCTGCTAAAGCGTTTAGGTCGTAATGAGCGATGTGGTCCTTGGGAGAGTTGGTTACAAACTTGAAGTCTTTGTTCTTGCTCGAAAACCAGCCAGTGTTCTTCTTCGTGTATGAGTATCTGGCCTTTGGCTTCGAAGGGGTCGACGAAGTAAGAAGCACAAAAGTGGTGATGATGAGAGCAAAAAACCCAACAGCCACAAGCGGCTTTCTTCGTAAAGTAAGCATCAACTTCTTAGCCGAAAACATGGTGTTACGTGCTGTGTTGGCAAATCGGTCAGAAGTTGAAAGTTCTGTAGAGACAGCGCGTTCTACATAGAGGCAGGCGTTTCAGGCAAAATGGGACCTGTAATTAGGAAGTGAGAAGACTAATAAATGTAAAATTTTGTATATAAACCATCTTATTTAAAGGAATTCTTTTTTATCTTTTTTCAATTTTTTTTATAACCTACTGCTATTTACTTTATAGTTTGCATCTTTTTTAACTCAATCGATCTCAACAATTTCAGTCGCGATGGAAGAGTCTTTATGATCCATAACAAATATATATGGGCCAGCCAAATCTTCATCCCGCGAAAAGTGATACGCTTGTACAATCTTTTGCGATGAAAAAGTTCATAAAAAAATATTTAGTCGACAGACAGTTTATGTTTCAACCAATAGTCATTTATAATGCTAGCACAGCTATTTATTGCCAGAAATCTAACACAATTACTTGAAGACCTTACCGTCGGCGATCTCGATCTTCTCACCGTTGACCTCAACAGGCTCGTCCCAAGCCAACATGTTGTTGATAAACTTCTTAACACCTTCGTCAGAAGCATCCAACTTAGAGTAAGAGTAAGACTCCCAGTCTGGAGCAACATCAAAAGCTGGGGCGTACTCTTGACCTCTAACCAAGAAGAAACCGGTGATACCGTTGTTGTTGTTGGTACCGTAAACAACCATACAACCGAACATGTACTTAGTAGAAGCAGACAATCTGTTGAAGAAACCTCCAACCAAGTTGTTAGACATAAAAGTCATGGTCAACTCGTCGTTGTACTTGTAGTCAACCTTCCACAAAGACCATTCGGATGGGTCGTACATGTTGTCCCAGAACCATGGAATGGCCTTCTCTCTGGTTTCCTCGTTGGAGTAGATTCTCTTCCACTCATCAACACCTTGCTTAGCTCTACCCAAAGCTTCCAATGGGTGCTTTGGCTTAGGAGCCTCAGCTGGAGCCTCCTCCTCGGCGGCCTCCTTCTTTGGAGCGGCCTCCTTCTTTGGGGCAGCCTCCTTCTTTGGAGCAGCTGGCTTCTTCTCCTTCTTGGCTGGAACGAACTTAATAGCCTCAGTGCAGAACTTAACCTCTTCTGGGATACCAGCCTTGAACAAAGGTTGAGCACTGACAGTCTTGAACCATCTGGTGACAGATGGGTGTTGCTTTCTCCAGGCAACGTCGAAAATGTTCTCGAAACCTCTGGTGAGTTGGAAAGCGACGAAGTAGTCGGCAAAAGTCAATCTCTCACCGACCAAGAAGGTGTACTTGGAAAGTCTGTCCTCAAAAACAGAGGCAATCTTGTCCAAGGAAGCGTTGGCAGCATCAACAGAGTGCTTGTTGAATGGGATGTCGCCCTTGACACTCTTGAAGACGGTAGCAGCGTTACCCAACCACTCCATGTTGGCAAGAGACATCCACTTGAAAATCTCAGCGTACTCCATGTTGGTCTTACCCCACAAGTTGTTGTTCTCAACGAGAGAAAGCACTTAATGTTAGTATTAATTTTCGACAACCACTTTGGGGGCCTATCTCTTTGCAAAACGAACATTCACGATATCTTCACTGTAGCATCAATTGGGTTTTCAGAGTATAAATTCTCGACATAATTTATTAAGACAGGGATAACTGTATAATTTGAAAAAGGTTTCTCATCATATAAAACCTTGTGCTATAGTGAAGTTTGCTCATGCTTCGGCGACCATCGCGTGTTCAAAGGATAGAAAAGGTCTGATTTCAAGTACTCACAATAAAATGAGTTTTAAATACATACAGTAAACGGAGATGGCAATGACCTCGGTCAATTTGACACCCTTTGGGCCAACGAAGGCTGGGACCTTGCCCAATGGGAAGAGCTTAGCGTACTCAGCGCAGGTGGCTGGGTCAATGATCTTCACATCCAAGTTGAAGTGCTTAACCAAAGCAGTTGGAATGACTGCTCTAATTCTAGTGTTTGCGTACAAGATACCTTGGGACATTTTGCTTGTTAAATGTTAATTGGGGTTGAAGAAATTTTTTAGAAAGGTAGTCCTCACGTGTGGGCGGGTAACCTTTGATTTATGAGGTATGGGAAATTGAGCCATATAATTTAGAAACTGAAATTATGGACAAAGTTCAATTATTATCTAACAAATCCGTGGGAAAAAAAGCTGATTTTTCATCTTGATGCAATTTTGCTATTTGTAGCTCTGTCTGTTAAAGCCATTCTCATCGCTCTTATAGCAGATCTGCAATTGGTAGATGATAAAGCTCGTAGATTGATCCTCAGCCGTCGCGTATTAAGTAAAATCTTCGGAGTTGTAATTTATTAATCTGTTTTCAGTCGTCTCATCTCTCATTTTCATCATGCGCCTACTCAAGGTTACCAGGGTAGATGACTTTATATATTTCTGCAATCTGATCCCTGCTTTAAATTTGCTGCTCGGAATAATAATATTACCCGAAACCTTGCAGTCTAAGAAGTATAATAATGCCACTATTTTCTACTGAAAAAAAAAGCTTAAGTTGATAGAGATATCTTCAGGACCAGTTAGAATGGAACGTCTTGATGATGCAACCGAAAACAAAAGGCGTAAAAAGTAACGAAGTGTTTACTTTAAGCTCCATTCAGCGCGTAGTTGAAGATTACAATAGAGCCAATAGCGTAAGAAGCCAAATATGACACAATCACTTTTTGAGTTATTCTTAGTCTGGTTTGGAACAAAGGTTATTAAAAGGCCTGCGACAGAAAATGCGCGATTACCTCACTAACTTCTCGCTAGAGCTTATATTTCTGGCGGCTAAATTTTGGATTTTCCGATGGTGGAATGTTAGATAGATAGATTCCTTGTTTAATTTGTAATGCCGAAAATGAAACTTGTGATACTTGCATAATTCTTAGCCGTCATCAAAAAGCATGACAGCGACAACTTTTAAGGTTTTGTAATTTCGGCTTAATTTTGATTATTCGTATTTCATTTTAAAAAGAGTATTGGGGACGTACAAGGTCACGACTTCCCCTTGAAAAACAGAAACAAATGATTCCTTCGAACTTCTTTTTTCTTTTCGTTGTTATATTGAGTTATGAATCACCCTTAAAGTGTTCTTCACATCAGAAATTTAGGTTTGACTTCCGCCACCGGTGGATCCGGTACTTAACCATGCACAAATTAGGTAGTCCGTAATGTATACAATTAAGACGTGTGGCAGAGTGACGAAGGGCTATATGCACTCGTGCATATATTTCGTCAAGGCTACAAACACGGTATTTTGTCAACTCTGTGAAGATAAGTTCATGAACAGTCCCAATCTTTCCGTAAAATTTTATCTGTAGCAATTCTCACTTTTGCAGACCCTTATTTCCTTTGAACCTCAATCCCTATTGATCCGTTACAGCGCGGCTGAACAGTCAACTCAGGGCTGCTAATGCGAAACCTGGCCGTTTAACCGTTAATGATGAAGTGGGATTGTCTTAGCGGCTAAAATAGCGCAAAAGTGCGAATAAATTTTGCAGGAGAGGAAAAAAATTAAGTCGTTCTACATTCATTTTTCTTTTAAATTCAAGAGGTGACCCCGATGCCGATCCTGTAAATTTAAAGGAGGCCTAGAATGTGGGCGTTTGCTTAGAGTCTTATCAAATGCGGATTAACTAGCATTGATTTTTTTATTGCATAACAGTAAGACATTTCGTCGCTCCAAGCGAGCGCTGTATAAACTTATGAGTTTAATATGTAAGGGCTATAGTGCCAAGATAATGTGCAGCTAGGTGCAGCGTTTTTGTGGATTACATATCTCTTTTCATACTAGGTTTTAAGAAATTCATTACTGTGCAGATTAAGCTCCAAACGAGTCAATATTAGGGAAGAGTCCATTCAAAATGCAATAACCACCTGGACTTCTCTCTCTGGGAAATCATTGAGGTACCTAGCAAATCAAATATATATCGTAATCTTACCCTCGCAGCTATCGTTACATTCTCTGTAGAGCCGTACTTAGAGATGTAAAATGAGCTCAAAATGTTGTACGCTATATACTTCTCGTTTGGGATTAAAACTGTGATTTTCCTAATTGCTTTTTCAGGTGACTTCTCGGCTTCCGGAACATTTAAAGTCAGTTCATCCTGACGAACTAGCTTAAAAAAGCAATGCCGAAGTTTATCCGAGTCTGAAGACCAATCCTGTCGGCCCATCCATTTCTCTTCCATTGTGTGAATTATATTTTTGGCCTCAAACGAACTAATGGCGAAAAAGTCAGATATGTCATGATTATTAGTATCATATTCAATTAGTAAATCCAAAGGATTTTCCAATTTATGATGACTGTTGTAGGTAAAGGCGCCAGAAGTCTTTTTTGAAAGCTGAACTTTAAGGAAGTAGCGTAATATGATGATCGTGTGAAACGCTGTAGACGTCAATCCGGTACCGCTCAACCTTTTGATTTTGGTCGAAAGGATTCGTTCAAATCGTGCTATAATTTTGTGAAGCATCCTTCCTTGGTTGGTCAAAACGATTTTAACTCGTTCCGTATAAATAAAGCCAGGTTTAAGGACTTGTAATAAAATTGCCTGTAGTATAAGTACGACCGAGATAATGAGTCTCTCAAAAGCCGGGTACGATGTCACAGTAACGTCCTTAGTTTGAAATTCACGCCAGAGGTCGAGCTGTACCTTCGCTATATCAACTATATTTTCAAATGGCGTGTCAATAGAACAACAAAGAAGACAACCGAAAAGATACTTGAGCTTCAATCGTGATCTTTTGCTGGTGTTTGGGGCTTGAGCAGCTTGCAAGAGCCTTATACAATAATTTGGGACAACAGTCTTCCATAAAGAAATCTCGTTAAATAAGTCTAATAACCAGAATGCATTTTGAGAATGTGTTACAGAAATAAACAACTCAACGTTATATGTGTTGAGAGTAAGTTCTGATTCTAATATAGGAATTGAAGCCGGCCGATGTTGCACAATCTGTGGCTCAGGTGACGAAGCTTTTGTTAGACTGTTTGTTGCAGAAATGCTTGGGGCGGAAATAGATCTTTGCTGATTGTTTAATAGATAGTTTCTGATGTCATAGTTCTCCCGAATTAGGTTACCTCTGATTGTAAATATTGACTGGTTAGTGGGATTGAAAGGATATTTCCAAGCTTCATTCGCGTAGCCGGACCCAAGCGTATCTAGAATAAAGGACAGGTTTTCTTTGTCGTTTGGCTTTGTAGGCTGATGATTTGTTGTGAGCTGCAGTCTAGGTAGTAATTCAAAAAGGAGTAAGTTTTCGGCCTCTTTCAAGTCTTCTGGCCTATGAAATTTCTTAAAGGCTTTATAGCGAACGGCGCCGTCTCGATATAGTGAGGACACAGCAATAGATTGATCTAGAATACGGTGACAAGAGTTATGGGTAGAGGCTGTTGAGGATTGACTGGGGCGTATTGCTTCTTTGGGATCGTAAAGCGTGTATTGAGTGAAATTTAGACGAACGCCTCTGTAACACTTCCGTCGAGAATTAATACAATTTTGACAAACGGGCTTCTTTTCATCACACTTCATGTGGCGATCTCGACAAGTGAAGCATCCAGATCGTGTTCGTAGTCTCTTTCCTTTTGATGTCCCGTTCATTTAGGTTATAAGATGTATAAATTTTTAGGAAGAAATACAGAGATGGACGTGGTCATTGACAATCTGAGCTATATATTCGCGATGTCAGTTAATCTATTCCGTAAACGACTTTCCACGACGTCACGAGAACAAAGGTCCGTCTGCTGGATGTCAGAGTCCTCTTCAAGGGAAACTTTAAGCGAGTTTCATAAACTGTATATGATGACCGGGCTAATGCAACAAAGGGTAGATTCTTCGAAAAGCTCGCAAGTATTTAGTATTAAACAGTTTTGTTCGCGTGATGATTTACTGATGGGGTTGTATCGACTAACGAGAGATCAGAGCTGTAAAGGTCAAATTGCAAATTGATGAAGCAGGGCCACGGGATTTATGCCTCAAATTGAATTACATAAAGGAAAAGGCAGTGTACAGAAAATGAATGTGAGTAGTGGGGATATCACAAACTTTCAGCGAAGGTAGCTCCACAGTCTGACTCCTCGATGGCTAACCTGAAGTATCCACATCGTAATAGATCTTTATCTGCAGAAGAGGTATTGGCCATCGGAGTGCATGCAATTTTAACCGCACTCGCATTTTCAACTACAATCGTATTTAATTCCACCCGCATATCGAGCGTTTGTTGACCACCCTTTTTAACTATAGTCAAATGCCGCTGCTGACTATTCTGTATCGGATTTCACGTCCAATGCATTCATAAATTGTGACTTGTAGAGTTCCGGAAATAAGCCAGATATATACTGCACGCAGGTTTTGTAGAACAAACTACAGCGTACTTCCCGTATTGCGGCATTTCTCATAATCATGCTTTGCAAATGCCGACCGAACATAATTGGATAAGACTCGGTGCTGACTCGAGCCAGATGGCAATTTATCGGACTTCACCGGTAAATATTATCATGTTTGCGAACAAAGGAAAGCAACTGATTTTTTTCTTGGCGTTTTTCCTATTCCTTTATAACGCGCTCAGACAAATTCTCTTGTTATTGATCCTTGACCCCAAAGTTCGCCATTGAGCGTGATAAGAGAGAAGACTTGGCGTACCTTTCTAATCTTCTGCATGGCGCACAGTGCTTATATCCGTCAGCATGTCGCGGACAGCATCCCTAATAAGAAATGTTTTTTTGGCAGTTCAGGCCAGCTTGTATCAAATAGCTATTTTTTTTTGAGGGGTTTTCATTTCTTATTGACGTCAAGCCAGGCCATTCAGAAAGCCATTCGAACGGGTGGACATAGATTCAATAAAAAAATACATGACAAATCCGAGATAGCTTCTTGTGTCCAGAAATCGACATTACATGTCATACTTTAGCTCAAGCAGCTTTTGAAACTGGTTCTAGCTCTTTGATGCATTACGGGTATTTAAGCGCAGCCGATTCAAGAAAAAACACTTGTCAGCTTCTATCCTCATAAAGAATATGATTATCTAATATCTAAGTTATTCTTTTTTAATAGAATTGATTGTATAATTTGTAAATTTCGAATCTGAAGATTGGCTCAATCCGTCTTTCCAGGCATCAATTGAAGGGGTTATAAATAACGAGCAGATATTGCAAGAATGCTCTCGGTGTGTGAATGAGCAGAAGAAAAAATGGGCTCTTAGTTACTCAAGTTGCTCTGCTCTTTATTGTATTTGAGAACATCCTCTTTTGCGTGACTAGTGTTTTCAAATCGTTGATCAGTTGCAATTCAAGTTTTGTTGACGAAAACATCAAGCCTTTTAGACTAGATTTGAACTTCTCATCTAGTACATAATAACCCTCTTACCGATGAGTATCACTTCGCTTCTCGCTTTCTTTTCCGATTTGACTGAATTGTTGCCTAGCTGTTTAGCATGCACCTGACCTGAACTTACCGAGGCGTGACATGGAGATTTGTCTTCTTTTTTAATTCCCGATGTGTCTCTGTTGTTTGATTTGTTGCTTTCATGAGTCTTTCTGCAATCGCATGGCAGGGCTTATGATGTTGACTTTCGCTCCTTGTTTTGCCGCTCCGAAAAGCTTAAATCTGGATTGGCCCCTATCAAAATATATCATAGAGAACTATCGAAGTCTTTTCCAATGAATACTCTTCACCGAAGCCAAGCTCGAGCATAATCTCTTTCATCTGAAGTTCATATATTACATTGGGCCAAGACACATTTCGGATCCCTGAACATTACATAAAGAAGTTCCTACCAATAAAGAGCTAGCGAAACAGAATTCATTATCATTAAAAAGGCCATTGGATTCATGTATTCCCTGAGGTGTAGCCATAACTTAATTTTTGGCTTGAGACTCTATTTAAATTATATCTAGTCATGGATTTCCCCACCATCTCATCCAAAAACTTAACAGCTGTTTCTCACAATTATATTATGATTTGATTGATGTCCAATTCAATCGTTTTCGAAGCTCTCAGTGTTTATGCTTTTCGGTCAACAGAGGCCCTTAAAGATAGACGTTTAAAACTATCCACACACACAAACGATCCTAGGCTATTTAGTCAAACTCAAAGTAAAAATACATTTGACTATTGGGCGCATTTTTCTTGAGTTATTATTTACCTTTTGTTTGACATTCAATCATTAGTGAAAAGGCTTCCAGTTGGTAAATCAACTGATTTCTATGCTAAATTTTGTTCAAGAGAATCAACGTCATAGGTTTTGAGTCTTATCTAAAAAACAAATGGGCTGGATTTGAATGTTAATGAAATTTTGAATGTTTTCTACTATGTCCAAGTATGAAAGTCTGTCTGAACATCAATATAAATGCTCATAACAATACAGGCATGAATAAAAATATCATCCTCGATTCAAAATTGTCATCATGATGGAATAAATCATGACACTGAAACCAGTAAACACGGAATTTACTTTTTTTACTCTTGTTCAATTAGATATTATCGGGTATCAGATTTTCAAACTACACCAATTAAACTACTCTCACTTAAAACAATACTGGTATTGCCTATTTTGAATGTAAAGTGGCGATTTAACGGCCATGTGCTGCGGTAGTTGCCGTGCCATTTGACGGCACGGGCGGTAGCCGCTATTGTCATGTAAACAATACTAAGTACGACCATTTTAGGCTGAAATAGCTAAAATCTTACGCGGAGTCAAAAAAGCCGCACGGTGTCACTTTCAACTATATTATAGAGAGGTGAAATATATGAAAGGAGCCATGGACCAAATTATCTATATGTAAAGCCCTAGTGCCAAATAAGGGCATCCGATAGCCGTTAGGAGCCTCTCATGCCAGTGCTTCTTGAGTACATATAATGCAGGTTCGCTTAAACTTGCCCCTTACTTGAGAAGAAAGTAGAAATATTCATGAGAGAAACAAATTTGGCCAACTAGCAATATTTCACTTTCAATTCATATTATCCATTTTCCGTTTTTATATTAAGCAAACGTTTCTTTCAAACCCAATAAACACTCTTGAATTCGATTGCCATTTTAGTGTCGCCATCTTGTAACCCTTTTTCGATTAATCCCAGAGATAATGTTTATATTAATGGAATTTTCCTGGGTACATCAAAGAAGTCCTAATGACCCAATTAAAGGTCCAAGATTGTGTCCACGAATCAAAATTTAAGACTCATCTAAGGCAACTTTTGTGATCTTAAAGTATTACACCCGAAGCACATAATTTTCAAGAGAAGATCGACAACTCAATTTAAATGAAACAGCATTTAACTATAGACCACGTCATAAAACAGGGAAGGCCTATTAGAATGATTTTCATAGCGGTGCTTGACTGAATCAAGAGATAGTCGGATACGACTTAAAACCAGAGAAATAGAAAGCCCTTTAATTAGTGCACCAGTGAATCTTTTTATTGTTTTTCCAAATCAAAGTTTAGGCGCAAACCTCATTTTAAAGCGTCTCAACCGATTGAACTCATATACGAGATTACGCATATTTAAGAATTGGGAAAAACATTGCATGTCTCATTTTAAGACTACTGGGTGTTGATTTTTTATGAATTTTGTATTGTGCTTCTACAATTTTACTTCCCGCGCTTTATACAAAGGAATGCGCACCTTGCAGCACAAAATCCCAGATTGCACCATTTCCTCTTAATTAAAACTTTTTCAGCTTTCGCATAGCGATAAATAGTGTGAATATATTCGCAATCTATTCATTTGAGTTTTTTTTTTGCAATCGCATTTTCTGCTGCGCGTGACCTGCCCTGCATTTGTCAGTCTCCGTTCACTGATTTCCCTGTGGCGTTAAGCACATCTTCTCGAAACTTGCTCTTTTCACGATTAGTCAAGTCTTGTTGAGCTACGGAAGGTCGCACATATAAACGAAGCGAAATCAGTTTTCTTTGATTAGATCTGTGGCTCTTTGACACTTTTTATAACCTATTTAACAAATATCACTGCCACATCAATCTCTGCCATGCCAGATCCATCACTTCTGAAGAAAGCCTCTCCACGAGGATCTCCAGAACCCGGTTCTATTCAAGACATTCCACCGGCTGTCCAGGCAATTTCAAATTTGCGTTGTCCTTCTCCTCCTCCAATCTTAACTAAACCGAAGCCACTGCAGAGTCTGCTTGCATCGTCTAATACCACTTCGCCAACTTCAGGCCCTGCGAAAACTGACACGACCCCAAAGTCAATGATTAATATTCTTAATAAGAGTCCTAATGCTATACTGGAGGGTACGCGAGCACAATTTGAGCTTCCTTCGTCGTCGGCTACCAACCTTCTTGATCCAAGCTTGTCGAGTGCTCAACACAGCGAGGCCGCTTCTGTTGCGTCACTAGATTACACGAAAAACCCTCCACAACAAAGCATTCATCATAAGGCGCCCTCTGTGCATGCTCATTTCAATGATAGTGATGCTGCAAAGCCCACAAAGCCGGTCAACAGGTCTAGAAGCGGCTCGACAACTACTCCTAACAGTGAGTTCCCCTCAAGCTTTGTACGCAAGGAAGAGCGTTTATCCCTGCCTGTTTTACAAGAACAAGGTAACATTGACCCTCGATTACCACAGGATGATAACAAAATACATGTTTTGTTTGGTGTGTGTGGTGCGTTGTCAACGCTGAAGATTAAACTTATTATTAACAAATTGTTTGAAATCTATACTGCTGACAAAATTGCAATCCAACTCTTGCTTACGAAAGCGTCGGAAAACTTTATTTCGCATGAGGCGTTGCAGTTGCTAGAGAACAATAAGAAGGTGAGAGTATGGAGGGATTCTGACGAGTGGCTCACATGGAATTCTCGTTCTGACCCTGTTCTACATATCGAATTAAGGCGATGGGCTGATATTTTGATCGTTTGTCCTCTTACCGCTAACACTTTGGCCAAGATTTCCTTGGGTTTATGCGATAATCTTCTCACAAATGTCATCAGAGCTTGGAATACGGCTTACCCTATTCTTTTGGCCCCCGCAATGGTAAGTAATGCTTATAACTCTGCAGCTACAAAGAGACAGCTCAGACTAATCGCAGAGGAGATGCCATGGATTGAGATATTGAAGCCGGTCGAGAAGGTCGTTGGTTCCTACGGTGACATAGGCATGGGAGGAATGATGGATTGGAACGAAATCGTTAATAAGATTGTTTTGAAGTGTGGTGGATATCCTGAAATTGAAGATGACGATGATGACGATTCCAAGGCCAATGAGAACGACCATGCCATTGCTGATGATGATGATGATGATAACAACAACGACGATGACGACGAAGATGACGATGACGATGATGACGATGATGACGATGATGATGATGATGATGATGATGACGATGATGATGACGAGAATATCGTATCAGGCGACCATCTGATTAAAGTTGATGTCAAAGGACCTGACGAAGTTGCGCGAGTGAAGAAAGAAGTTTTCAAGGCCGTTAAAGATGTTGAGTCCCTCAAGATCGACAATGACACCAGCAGACAACACTAGTGTGATTCCTTAGTTGAGGAGCTGGATTCCGTCACCAGAGGTGCATCATTCGTGAGTTTACTTGATTGTTATCTATGTATTATACAGCTTTATCCGGTTATGAAGAACCATTAATATTGAACTACTAAATAAATTCTTAATAGATTAATCATGGAGTGAGGTTGTAGTTGCAAATTAATTTCGGCCATTAACAGACTGAAATGCAAACAAGCAGTGACTAAAAGTTGTGACAAAATGTTGATGATACTCTTACAAAAAAATTCACTCAGTCTATATTAAACATACACACGCTTAGTAAAGTCTGAAAGATGGACCCATGGTGGACTTGATGACCAAAGATCCGACGTTTTGCCAGTTCTTCTTCAACAAGGAGACCAAGAAGTTGGCGGCCATCATGATTTGGTTAACCAAAACGTCCTCCTCCATCTCAACGTTACCGACAGCAACAGCCAAACACAAGACCTTCTTCAATTGGAACTTGATGGTGGACTTGACGTCTTGGACCTTTTGGTACAAGTCATCGTTGTGGGAAACTGGGGTTGGGAACTTACCAGCCTTGGACAATTGAGGACCCAACAATCTTGGAACTTGCTTGATCAAGACCTCAGAAGCAATGAAGGCGTTGTACTTCTTAGCCAACTTCTTAATCAACTTCTTGTTCTTGTTCAACTTCTTCAAGTCATCGACGGACATGGCATCGACACCAACAGACTTAGCTCTGTCAACATCGAAAGCATCACCAAAGATACAGATGGTCATGTTTGGTCTTGGGACTTGAGGCAATCTCAA
Organism: Australozyma succicola; assembly: GCA_030563905.1. Taxonomy (NCBI): domain Eukaryota; kingdom Fungi; phylum Ascomycota; class Pichiomycetes; order Serinales; family Metschnikowiaceae; genus Australozyma; species Australozyma succicola. The sequence continues at coordinate 83,226 of JAJMKM010000015.1, forward strand.
GGTACCAGAGAAACGCTTGTCTCTTTGAGGGTCGTAGTTTTTCAAACCAACTTGAAGCTCAACGGTCTCCAAGAAGTTTCTCTTCTTGGTCTCGTTGGAGTGAGTCAACAACTTGTTGACGTGCTCACGGACATCAGCAGTAGAAATCTTAGACATGATGATAATTCGTCTCCCAAAAGATTTGGTAAATAAGTGATTCGACGAGGATGAAGAAGTTTATAAGAGATGCGCGGGTGAAAATTTTGTGTGCGTACTACCTGGCAAGGGCAGATGCCCTGTCACGTGATATAATTATCAAGGGACGGGCGTCTCGGCTAAGTGACCTGATAAAAAATAAATAAAAAACCTAAACCAAACTAATGAGATTTATATCAAAATTTTTGTTAACAGGAGGAGTCCTGAATTTTTTCCGTTTTTTCTGTTCTGGATAAGGCATAAGCTCGAATATTGGGGCGCCACTTATAATTTAGTAAAGAAAACATGAAGTCTTAAAAGTCGCTTCAAATATTTATTTAAATTTCAAATAAGGTAGTTTGTCTTCACTTAGAGACAGCCTCAGTAACCCTTCATTGAGTCACAGTATTTCTAATATTTAAGGCTGGAACGAATAAGAGTCGAGGCAAGACGCTTTGGATTGAACTTATGAAGACTTTGAACTTCTAAGGCATTGCTTATATATGTATGTGTGTATATATACTTTTGGGTGTATGTTCTTACATTTTTTGGTTTTGCTTCGTCTAGCGGAATGCGACTTGTCAAATCTATTTGCAGCCAAATTACTCTATTCGTACACAATTGCGAAAACACAAATACTAAGTGAAAATACTATTTACAGACGTATTAGACACATTGATGTCATAAAATTATTATTTAGGGCTTTGGAATTCCAGAAACAGAACGTCTCCAGACTTTTTCTGGTCACGCGTCTTGTTGTACTTGTACCCCGAAAGTGTGAATCAGATAGTTCAAGCATTGAACCCCAATAAGTCTAACAAGGTCAATTGGTTACACTTATGTTTCTATAAAACTGCCTTTACAATTCACCATGACGATCCTACTACCACACCCAACCCCACTTAACACTTTAAGTCGACTTCTACATCCTTCGATCAAGGGGACGCGCCTCTATTCAACTAAGAAGATATCCCGTAATGAACGTATTGCCGATGAAGACCGCTTTGCTCACAATTCTATCTCACGTCTTAACCGAGAGTTCAACTTCATCAACTCACAAGTAACTAAGGTTGTGGACCTTGGATTTGCTCCTGGAAACTGGCTTCAATACATACAACATTGCCTTCTGTCTATTCATGATGTGGACCCACACAAACTATTTACGAAGTGCACTGTTATTGGATTAGATTTGCTTTTTAGTCAAGCGCCGCTAGGGACGTATTCGATCCAGGGGAATGTGTTTTCACAGAACGCTCATGCTAACATAATGGACCTCTTGAAGAGGCGCTCGTATCTTTTATCAGAGGCAAAGAAGTCTCAAGATGGATTATTACTCGCGGCAGAGAATCCAAGCATAGAAGACGAAATTGCTATTTTGGCCAGTAATGTCAAATCGCTCGATATAGATAAGGACCTGACTTCTTTCGATAAAGATGTGGACCTATCTGTGTACCAAGCCGATCTTATTACCTCAGATTTGTCCGCCGCATATTTACAACGAGGAGGATATTTTAACAATACTATGTCAAGACCGTTCATGCGTGTGCGAGAAAATGAGTTGCTTCGTCAACCACTCACCAACCCCCACAAGGCACATTTGGATCTTGCTGATGCGGCAATGCTACTCTGTTGCGAAGGATTATCGAAGAATGGCACGTTTGTACTTCGTCTAGCTGCTGTGAACATGGCTGATCCTGAACTCGCTCTTTTGGAACGCCGCCTAAGTAAATTGTTTCAAAGCGTAGACAGATGGTATCCAGCTTATCTGGAATCGAGGCATAATGCAGCCGAATTATATCTAGTTTGTATGGGGAAGAAAAGCCAGCGAGTTGATAAGTACGATCTCTTTGATGTTCAGCGAGCACATATATAGTTTGATTCCAAGGCGACAAACAGGTAGAGGCAAGTAAATTAAATGCAAAACGACTATAATTCTGAATAAAATGTCAGCCATTTTGCCTGTAATTTACCTGTAACCATATTTAATTTACAAAAATACAATTTGCGCTACAAGTCAATAGTCATACAATGGTATTTTTTTTAATTAACAAGCAAGTTTTATGTAAGCTAAGCAGTCAACTCTAGAGTAGCTGGGTCTTGTGGTTCAGCAGGAAGGTCGTCATCAAGACTTATCAATGCATCGTCATTGGAAGCCTCTGCGGCAGGAGAGGCTGCAATGGGCTGCGATACAGAGTCCTCAATAGAGATTTCGTCGAAATCAGCGATCAATCTGTCAGCAATTCTACTCTTGCCCTTTGTGGACAACTGTTCTTTCCATGCTTCCGTCACAGCCCGAAGCTTTCCTGTTGATACTCCATAAGTACTGCCCAAGAAAGCAGCCTCACTAAACCGCTCAGTCTTTACCAATAATTCGACACATTTGTCTACGTTTTGTACGGACCACCATGCTTGAAATGCGATGTTGTATCTGCCGCTCTCTTCGGCCAACTCGGCAAGACGTTCTAACAGTGGCTTGGAGTTTGTGGAAGTCAACAACAATAATAATGTGGGGTAATCCTTTGCCATCCAGTAGCAGTCTTCCGCAATTTTCAAATTCCATTTCTTGACAGCCAAGTCACCCAAGCTCTTCCATTTACGAACATTTGATACCGCAGTTGATGGGTTCTGAGTTTGATATTCAGACAACAAATTATAAAGCAGCGGCAACTCACTGATGGTCAATGCAATCTGGAACTTAGAGTCAAAATCCTGTGAAAGTTGGAAGGATAACTTCAGATAGCCGGCTTTCTCGAAAAAGCGCGCTAATTGATTTAACTCAGACTTAGCCAAATTGGACAAGTATGCCGAATACTCTTCGGTCAACTGCTCAGAACCAATGGTTCCAAGGTCAGGAATCTCTTCATTGGTTTCTTCATCGATGATTTTGCCAGTGGCAAACTGCTCAAGGTCACCTCTCAAGACAAGTGTCTGGAATTCTAAGACGGCGGAATTTATGTACCACGCAATAACGTTAAATGATTTATCAATGAGGTACAACTTACCCTCAGCAGCCTTATACCCTAAAATGTATAGCTTATGATCAAAATGACTCAAATTGATCACTTCACCACCCACGAAGTAGTTCAATCTATTGGAAGTGGCGGTGGTGTAGATCAACACATCACCAAGGAATTTGGCAGAGAGAATAGGCTCAGGCGTAGGCAAAGTAAACAATACCTCAAATGCGTTTTCACCAGCATCTGAAGGTGATTCACCTTGTTCAATATGCTCGTTGTAAACGCCACGGTCGAAACGCAAAATGTAAGTCTCGTTGGTCTTGTTAGCAGCTGAGCCGTCGGCGCCATCTGTGGCAGCCATGAGAGCAACCAATTCACCATTGTCCGACCACACACAGTCTTGTACGTCCTCTTCGATGTCTCTGATCAAAGCACCAGTTTCCCAATCGTAGAAACACAACACACCGGCGGACTTAACACCAAGGAGAGCGCCAGGGTAAAGCTTGTCGGCTTCATACATTAGATCCACACTTACGTGTTCGTTGAAGTTTTTGAAGATCTTGACAGACAATCTCGACTCTCTGATTGCGAAAGTGGTAGCATTTGAAAAGTCATGCGTGTTCCAGGCAAAGCCCAAAGCCTTACCAAACGACTTAGCTCTCCATGCCAATGCTGTGTAAACAAGATACTCGCCGTCACCACATACGGCAGCGTAACGACCATTTGGAGAGTGAGCCAACGATTGAGGATACAATTCGATGGTACCTAGTTCCTTTTGTTGGAGGGGTAACACCTCACCATCTTTGAGACCCTCAGAAGATGTTGGACGGATTAAAGTCTGGAAAACCTCGGAGTTCTTGGCGTAGATTAATTTACCATTGGTATCCATCGAGAACATTGGCTCTTCATTACCGATCTTAACACCCACATAACCAGCATCACAACCCAACGCAATAAGGTTGGACTTTTGCAAAACGCTCACACACCAGACACGGTCCAAATTGTAGTTAACTGTTTTGACCAATTTGAAGGTGTTGGAGTCCCAGAAGCGAACAGTTCCATCCTCAGAACCGGAAATAATTAAAGGCAAGTCGGTGTGAAAGATTGCAAAAGAAACGTTAGACAAGTGGCCCTCTAAAACAGCAACACAAGCCTTTGTCTGATAGTCCCATACCTTGATGGTCTTGTCATCGGAGGCTGTGATCAAGTAAGGCTTATCGGCTTGTGGATAATAGTCTACATAATTGACACCCTTCATTTCATGTGCAACCAAGGAATAGTTTGGAGTTGTGGAGCCAAGAGACCACACTTTGACCGTGCGATCCAAACATGCCGAGGCAAACGTGTTTGCGTCCTTAGGGTTGAAACATACGCTCATAACGTAGTGGGAGTGGCCCTCATATTTACGCTCCAATTGCCAGTTGTTTTCCCAATTCCACAATCTCACGGTGAAATCGTCGGAGGAAGTTAATACGTATGGTAACGTTGCATGGACAGCTATAGATCTAATGTAGTCAGGGTGCGCCTCAAATTCGGTAACCTTGTCACCAGTATTGTAATTGTAGACGCGCAATTTAAAGTCGTCGGAGCCAACAACAATCCAGTTCTTTCTAGCAATGAAACGACCGGCTCTGACGGGCAAATCGGTCACCAGGATGGACTTGACAAGTTTGTTGGTGGCATACGACCAGATCTCCACCTCACCGTTGTACAATGTGGTCAAAATCCACGGTTCGGTTGGATGGCAGTCGATGCCTTTGACCCTTTCGGAGCGCGACGTGAACTGTTTTGTGACGTCTAACTTCATCGGATGTTGTTCGTTGAAGGTAACGCTTATTTGGCAGGTTCTCACTATGGTTAAGCGTGTGGTGTGGACACGCCAACCAATATTGGAGACAAACAAAGCTACCAACGCCCGCAACTACGAAGATGATTTTATAATTAAATTTTATTTTCGCTAGCAAAGTCAAAACATTATACGAATTTAACAAATGCCACACTCGGTGCTATTTATGACTCTGGTGCTCTTTCCAAAAGACGCGCCTGCTTTATCAGTAAGATAAGTAAGGATCCATTGACGGGCCTCCCTTGCCTCCCTTATATTTCATTAATTCGTCAAAATCCTAGATGAAATCATTGTATTTCCTAGATTTGTCTGCTTATTTTCCTTTTCGCAATCACGTTCATCATGAAAGGCTAATGGTGAGAGAAATTGAAGAAGTCTTTTAGACTGAAAGTTCAAAATGCTCAAAATGTCTGATTAAAATATTTGTAGATACAGCGGTAACATATTATGTATGTAATTTCGACACGGAAATTCAAGTCATGAGAAGAAACAATTCATAATTATATAGATCATACACGTATCTAAATCCAAAAGAGTAGTTGCCCAAATTGATGTAAGTTAACCATACCTGTGTCCTATAAAGCACCAACAAAGTTTGAAACTAAAGAAACCAAGGCGGCAGTCGAGTGCCAGACAGACCATAACATATTGGGGCCACCAACAGCTACGTTGCCCGTGCGCGAGAACCAAACCGATCCGTTGTAAGTATCAGCTGATGCTTGAATAGCAGCATCTTTTTTCTCGTTTAATGGGGGATATCTGACCTTCATTGCAAAGTCCATGGCAAGACTCAGCTCGATAGTGGTACGCTCATGAGAAAATGCTCTGTAAGAATAGAAACCATGGTATGCACCATTTCCAGACATTCCGATACCTCCAAATGGAGCGTTTTGAAGACCGACTTGCAACACAGAGTCGTTCACGATGGTACCTCCAGAACGAACAGCCTTTCTAATGAGATCCACTTGTGGATTCTTAGCTCTCAGCAGACTGCCGGAAGTGAAGATGTACAGAGCCAACGGGGTGTCATGACGTTTTACAACGTTGCTTACAGCCTTTTCAAGGTCAGTATACGCGAGGATAGGTAACACAGGACCAAAAATCTCTTGACGCATAGTCGAGTCGTCCCAGTCGACATTGTCGATAAGCGTTGGAGGTATGAAGCGTGACGCCTCGTCCATCTTGCCGCCGACGACAATGTCTCCGCTGGAAGTCTCTATCATCTTCTTGATGGTATCGAAAGCTCTATTGTGAATGATATGGGTGTAACCGGTAGTTCTTGGAGTCAATCCCTCGTAGAATTCCTCCTGGATCACCTTCGAAATTTTCTGAACCAATTTGTCTTTTACTTTCTCGTGTGCTAATACGTAGTCAATTGCTACGCAAGTCTGGCCAGCGTTAGTGTAGCGGCCCCAAACGATTCTTCTAGCAATCACGTCCAAGTCTGAATCTTTCACGTCTTCCAAAACAAATGCTGGTGATTTGCCTCCTAATTCCAACAAAACTGGAGTAAGGGTCTCTGCTGCTTTCTTTGCAATGATGGTTCCGACGAATGTGGAGCCAGTGTACATGATCTTGTCATACTTTTGATCCAAAAGCACTGTCGTTTCCTCAATTGCACCGTTGATAACCGCAAAGGTGTCTGGGTCCATAACTTTGGTAAGAATGTCAGTAAGAAGCTGGGAGAAATGAGGGGTAAGCTCAGCTGGCTTCAATACAACGCAATTACCGGCAGAAATAGCAGCAATAACAGAATCTACAGCAAGAAGAAGTGGATAGTTAAATGGGGAGATCACCAATACGGTTCCTAAAGGAATTCGCTCAATGTAAACTGGACTGGTCTTCATATTAATAGGGAGATCACTGACCTTTTCTGGAGCTGCCCATTTGTGCAAATGAGACATTGTGTGAATCAAATGATTCATGAGAATCGAATACTCCAAGTTCATTGTCTCAGAAGGAGCTCGGTTGAAATCCTTGAACAAGGCATCGCAGATTTGTTCCTTATGGTCCCTGATTGCAAAATATAAGTTTCTCAATTGATTCAAACGGAACTGCAAGTCGTGTGTTTTACGGTCTTCATGGAATGATTTAACTAAGCGATCAACGATCACGGGAATCTCTTTAACCGGAGTGTATTTCAATATCGATGCTGGATCAGGCGCATTGACTCTAGGCTTCTTGATGGCCTTCTCATAGGGCACTGATTCTGACTTTGTAGGCGGCATCGAAAAAGAAGTTGGCTATCAACAAAAATGGAGTCTTCGTAGAGTAGGTAAATCGTGCAACGGTGATAGATCGATTCTTGACGTTTTATTTTAACAATTAAGGAAGGAGGGTTTTACCCCCATACATATACTGCACTACTTTATTATCAAACTTACTGTATGCAGAACGAAGCGCCTTTGGCATGTGAAGTGACAAGTGGAGACCTTGCAGCCACAAGTCATGTGAAGGAGGTTTTTTCTGCTTCCGGTAAAAAATTCAGTTTCAGGAATTGCTTGAATTACCTCATGATATAAAAGCTGAAAATCTTTCAAGTATCGATTGCAATTCTAGTTATGCCTAACAGACGAGAACCTTTTTTGAAAATTGATTGATGAGTGAGTCGCCCGAGGTATATTGGTGCTTTAGGGCAGTGAGTGGGAAAACACAAAAGAAAACGAATACAGAGAGCGCTAGCAGCTGAACTTGTACATTATTTTTTCTTATCAATTGAAATCAATTCGAATTCGCAATATAAACGTATCGATTGCTCCATTAATCAAATTAAGAATGAGCGTTGTATATGTTTGGAGCCTAGATGTCTTAACTACATTGTAACATGAGATTGTGTCTTGGAATTTGCAAAAGTATTAAACAAATTCCAAATAATCGCATCATACCAACTAGATAATTACTTTAATCCTGAAAGGCTTGTCGTTGACGAAATAAACGATCGATTAGGCCACTAGATTGGCGGTTATTAAAAAGCACACAACATGAATGCAAAAAACATAAATCTTCTGTACGTTTTTTTTTTCGATACATAAGTATCGTTTGAGTTCGTCTTTGTCATTTATCAAATACGACAGGCTAATAAATCTTTCCGTGGATTGAATGAGTTTCGTGTTCAAGCTTGCAGCCGTCATAAATACCTGTTCATGACCGACTGTTTTCGTCACAAAAAAAATAATTCTAATTCACTTAATAACCTATCGTCGCTGGCACCAGTGGCCATTATCACTAAAAGTTAATTAACCGTGTCCTGCATATACGGCAGCTTGACATATTTCGATGGAGTTATGAGCGACTGAATGAAAGGTGTAATAATGGAATGGATATTAGTTTAGCCTTGTTCACCGGTTTAGTGACCCTCCATTTTAATTTTAAAAGAAGCCATTGATGGCTAATTTTTTACAAGTGCCTAGATAAATAACAGTTGAATGCCTACAAGGTCAATAATAAGGTTCATAAAATTTGTTTGTTTAATAATTACTTAGAGATAAAACGCTTGGAAGCTAAAGCAATCTTTTCTTTTGCAAAATCTATGCCGTGATTAACTGCTGTATTGACCGCCGTATTGGCCTCCACTTCCATATTCCTGATTATAGCATCGACATCGTACTTTTCCATATTTTCCTTCAATGAATTTGTAAGCAGTTTTATCAGAAATCTACTTTCCTTTTTTCCAGACATGACTCAATGTGGAAATTTGTGGTACATATGCTCGCCAATTTATGTACCTTCTAGTATCGAGTCTGCCAGACAACACTGGTCCTAAAAATTTGAATGGCATACAACCAAGATTTATTCGGCTGCAAACTTCAAAGTAAATTCAAGCGGTTTCGCTACCGTTAACAACTTCAAATGGTTACTCTAATTTCGTGTATGAAAGATGTTCTCTCAAAGACGGCCTGCTACAAATGAAGATCAAAATTAATTTTTGACGCTAAGCAATTCAGAAATAAAGAGAAAAAAAGGAACAGGTCCTTTCTTGAATCCTATTTTTTTTTTTGTTATTGAAAATGGACCGGCACAATGGGGGCTTCTACTCAATCCCCACACATTTGATAGCCCCACATTTTAACAAGATGTTGAAATTGGACTACTTGAACGCTCTCGATAAAAAAGAATTTTTCATTGGCAGTATTAAAGTCTATGTTTATAATGCCTCTCTTCTTCCTGCTTACGTAGAGCTGTTCAGAGCCGATCAGAAGCCCCATGAGATCCCCATTAATGTTTTATACTTGATCCACCATAGACAAGGTGACTACACATATACAGAAGCGGTTGGAGAGAAAGTAGTAACTGAATACTCCAAAGATGCAAAGGTCCCATTAATTGCCGTCACTTTCGACATTGCCAACCACGGAGAGCGTAAAGTCAGTGAATTGGCAAATAATGACTGGAAGGAGGGAAATGAAACCCATGCTTTAGACATGATTAGTTGCATTGATCTGACCATCCACGATGTGAAACTCATTATGGATTTTTTGCCTAGTTACCTCGATCTTGAGGCGCATGTTAGACCTGAGCTTAAGGAAGATAATGTGCCTATTCGCTTTCACAACATTCTCAGTGGATACTCAATCGGAGGGCATGTGGTCATTAGATTCGCAAGCAGGTATCCCGAGCTTGTATCTGCCATTAATCCAAACGTTGGTTGTAGTGACTTGACTGGCCTTCTTTTCAACAGGTTGAAGAGAACGACCAATTTCGACAAGAAATATTTCTACAGCAACTACAATGAGTTAGACTTGGACGAAACTGAGAAAAAGCGGTATGTTGAGGCGTTCCATCGGTACATTAGTGAAGAAGACACGCGCATCTTCGAAAAGTTCCCCTCGAGTAAAATTTTAATGTTTGCTACATTTTTTGATGATGATCCATTGGTACCACCTCGCCTTTCCCAATTGTGGATTGATCTTTACTTGAACTCGAACTCCAATTCGGGCGTGTTCTACGAAAAGGGAAGGATTCATGACATCACAGACGAGATGGTTAATCAGTTCATTACTTGGTTAAGATCCAAAGCTCATCTTCTTTAAACCTTCAGTACGATACAAGAATTGATTGTATGAATGAGCTATAAATGTTTAGAGCCTTGCGAATACAACGAGAAGTAGAAAAAAACTTCAATACAAAAATCTTTTTTTTTTTCTATTTTTTGTAGCAACAATTTAATGATGGTGTCAATGGATTTGGTGAATTGCTTAAATGCGACTAGTTCAAACTTCATAATTTGCAGCCAATCTGTAGGCAGGCAGCGTCAAGGAAAATTACCACACAAACGAACGCCTATTTTATAAAAAAAATAGGTGTATTTACGTCAGTAACATCCCTTAAAAGTAGCGATTCACTGAGTTTTTTATATTTTTAACACGTCTTTCGTCTCACCCATGTGAAACATACTGTCAACGCAATTAACGGTGATACAGGACTTGGTCAATTGCTACTCATCTAATCACACAACACGATATGCCATTTTACTCACATCCCAGGATGAGCTTGATGCTCCCTATCTTTGCTTCTTCAGTGTTCGACCCTCTTCGAAAATACTTTTTTGAGCCCACGGATGAGATCGCACCCATGACAAAGCCAGAGGATCTCATGTTGATAAAGGATAAGTATTTCAAGCTCAGATCCAACTACAGGCCTCCCAAATACCCAATTGTGCTTTGTCACGGTTTGTCTGGATTTGACACTTTGATTTTATTGCAATTGCCTCAATTCAATGCCAGTGTGAAGAAGGGCTCTGATGAACCTGACAAGGACCTAAACAAAGTCTCCACTGAGGTCACAGAGTCGGTAAAAAACTCATCCGTGATGGTTAATTATTGGTATGGTATAGAAGAGGCGTTGGTTAAAGCCGGCGCTGACGTTATTACGGCGAAAGTACCCCCATTCGATTCAATCTCCGACAGAGCTAAGCTGTTAGATACCTTACTTTCGGAAAAATGTAAAAACTATCCTGGAAAGAAGCCTGGAGAGAGAATAAAGGTCAATTTGGTTGGACACTCTATGGGAGGGCTCGATGCTCGTTATCTCATCTCAAAAATTCAAACCCTGAAGTCTCCATACGAGGTAGTGAGTCTAACGACAATTGGCACGCCACACCATGGCTCTGAGGTGGCGGATTTTATTATGGGGATTGTTGGTGATGATGAATTTTTATCTACCGTCTGTCCGGTCGCGATTTCTCAGTTGACCACAAAATACTTAGCTCAATTCAACAAAGAGGTCCGGAACGATCCTAGAGTTGGATACTTTTCGTTCGGGGCCCTGATGAACCCATCAGGATTCAAGCTATTTAAAGCGACCTACGAAATAATACGGAAGACCATTCTGGATAATGGCGGTATCTTTGTAGAGAACGATGGCATGGTGAGTGTCTCGCTGGCGAGATGGGGTAGCTATGTTGGAACTCTTGATAATGTAGACCATTTAGATCTTATAAATTGGACAAATACGCTCAAGGTTCCTTTTGTGGAGCAACAGACGTTTAATCCAATTGCGCTTTACCTAGATATTGCGGATACTTTGAGTCAACAGGGCTTCTAGTAATATGACCAAAATGCTTAATATTGTATCTTAACTCATAGCTAAATAATTCAATTCTATTTGTCCTATTTTTCAGGCTTCTATTCTACAAATTTGTACCTATATCATGCTACTCGTTCGCCTATTTTCGAAAAGGTACTGTCTGTAGTCTACCAATGAAAAACTCGAACAATTCTTCAAATCAATAAGAATAAAATCTTCAGGGATTAGATTTGGTTCGATGCCATTTCAATACGGGAGCCACTATCAATCATTAATTTTTTGCTAACACAGCCAAAACGTCGCTGATCAACAAAATTAATTTGTTAATTTTTTAAAAAAACCTCTAAAGATACAATGAGAAAATTTAATTGATCAAATGGAGTTAATTTAGAGGAATTGATTGGAAGATGGCCATCCATCGCCGCTTTACTCTGGCTATCTTGCAAGGCCGTGCGCTCCTTTACGTTGTCAGTAGAGCTCATGTTAAAAACACAAATAGGCAATGCCGCTTACATGTCACATCTTTCTGAAACCGGGTCCGATACCGAGTTTGTTGAAGGCCTGACAACAAATCTTGAAAACAATGTCAATTACATCACCTTTAATCAGGATGCCTCTTGCGTAGCTCTTGGTGTGAATAACGGCTATCGTATCTACTCGTGCAAGTCCGATGTCAGCAAGAGGTTCCAGCTGGACCAGCCTGAAGCTGTGGGATTAGTGGAAATGCTTTACAAGACATCGCTTTTGGCGATTGTGGCGCTAGGCGAAGAGCCAGGTGCTCTGCCCCGCAAATTGAAGATCATGAATTCCAAACGTCAAGTGACATTATGTGATCTAATTTTTCCATCTACAATTCTCCTGGTGAGGCTAAGCATTAATCGCATGGTAGTTTTATTGGAATCTCAGATTTACATCTACGATTTAGCGAGCATGACATTACTCCACACCATCGAAACCAGTCCCAACACCAATCGGTTGTGTGCTCTCTCGCATAGCACGGAACCAGACGGAACCAGCTTATTAGCATATCCACTGCCTCCAAAGACCATTACCCATGAGTCATTGCTAGTCAATGGCATAAACACTAATGGTGGTTCTAATCTGGCACAGAGTAACATTCAATCCGTGAGTAATGCACCCAATCGCGTAGGCGATGCCATAATTTTCGATCTTACAACTTTACAGCCACTTGCGGTCATCGAGGCTCATAAGGCAGCTTTGTCGGCCATGTGTTTGTCAAATGATGGCACTCTATTGGCTACTGCATCAGATAAGGGCACTATAGTTCGGGTGTTTCAAGTTCAAACAGGAGTAAAGTTGTATCAGTTCCGCCGTGGAACTTACCCTACTAAAATATATTCTTTAATGTTCAGTTTGGATAACAGATATGTCGTTGCTACTAGTTCTAGTGGCACAGTACACATCTTCCGATTAGGTGAAGAAGAGCTACTAGCAAATAAGCAGCGGCAAAAGAGGGAAGCCAGAGAGAGCAAGCCTTCTGGATATGAGACTATTGTTGAGGAAACGGACAACGCTGTGGCTCAAAGTCAGAATGATGCAAGAAATCACGATGACGATGATGACATGGAGGACGATGGTGATGACAGTGATAATGACAACGGCAATCACGACGACGATGATGGTGATGGCGAGGTTGATGATGAAGATGATGGCGACAGTGATGATGGTGTGAGCAATGTACCAACAAAACAGCGTAAGCTATCGCAAAGCTCCGTTGCCTCTAACAACAGCATCACATCTGGCATGTCAGGTGTCAGCGGTACAGATGAGCACAAGGAAAGGTCAGAGCCAGTTGTAGATCAAACTCGTTTGTCCATGGCTCGTATTATTCGTCGTTCCTCGCAAACTTTGGGCCGCAGGGCAGCACAGAAAATGGGAGACCTCTTGCCGTCCAGGTTCTCGTCAATTTTGGAGCCAACGAGGCATTTTGCATCTTTAAAAATCCAAAGCGTTGGCCGGGATGTTAAGTCAATTGCTATGCTTGATAGCGAGATCCGAACTGAACATGTTTCGTTGGTGCATTTAGCCAGCAAAGACTCGCAAGACTCTATGCTTCGGCCCGTGACTTCTTCAGGATCAAACTCCTCTGGCAAAGAAGCAGTTCCGTTGAATTTGCTTCACATCAATGTGGTTACTTCAGAGGGTTACTTTTATACTTATGGGCTTGATCCAGAAAGGGGTGGTGATTGTATCTTACTCCATCAGTATTCCCTTCTCGATGATTGAGTATATCTTTTTTAAATGAGAAAATTTCACTTCTTCAATATATAAAATAAAATTTTGAAATAATAAAAAAATATGTATATAGAAAAAAAGGGGCGAGCTGGGAATTGAACCCAGGGCCTCTCGCAGATTTGTCGGTTAAGATAACCGTAACCCAAAGCGAGAATCATACCACTAGACCACACGCCCAATTGTTATGAACCCAGATGCGCTGCAACATCATAATTCGTAATATTTGCATTTCGTAGCATGAGATAATTAGATGTTCAAATGGCTCGAGTTTTGATACGAAATTTATTATTTGTAGGGTATAGGGTGTTCTCAGCCATAGACAATACTCAATTGTCCGGCGTACATTGCTACAAGCATCACTAAAATCAATATATACTACACAATACCGCCAGAATCTTCCCAAAGACTAGCATTTCTCCGTTCAGATTATGAACCAGCATGGCCCTTAGATAGACCTCTAAAGCTATGAGATACATGAAGATCTTCTTAAAGATGAGGACCTTCATAATGTCAGTTAAACTGGTGTTACACTGAATTCTTCTATGTATCTAGTCTTTCTCTCCAATTTTGATATTCAAGACACAATCAGCAGCCCAAAAAGCGGTAATAAGTAAAATTTACCAAAATCTTTCTTAAATACGCATATTATTCGAAGGCAGAACTGTCACATTGCCGATGTGGTACTGAACAGATCTACCGAAGAATTATTTTTCATTCTCATGAGATTCAAATATGAGAACTTGCAAAATTGGCAACATTCGGAAACTTTATAGATGTTCTTATCAAATTTGGTTTGATATATCCAGTGAAGTTTAAAATTTTAATATAGATGGGTGGTTGGTGTAATGGTTAGCATTGCTGCCTTCCAAGCAGCAGACATGGGTTCGATTCCCGTACCACTCATTATTTTTTGACTTCCAATCAATTATAAAAAGCTAATATTGTAATTCCGAAAGTTATGGTTATGGCAAAAAAGCTTTTTTTTTTTTGTTTGCCCTGCTCTTTTCGAAATAGGTATTAATACAAAACGTTAAGCGGCACTTCGCATCAAATTAATTGGTCGTGCCCTACCCAATTCGCCCTTCTCACTTTATTGTAAAATAATTCCATCTCGAAAAAATACGTATACACCCATCACTTCCTTAGAAATGTCCGACAACGTTACGCCGCCTGCCGAGGAATACGGCGATGCTCCATCCCAATCTTTTGACGACGCTCCACGTACCGAGCAACCAGCTGAGAACACTGAAGCTCAACCTACTAAACTTTTTGTCAGACCAATTGGTTTTGATGTCACCAGAGAGCATGTTGAAGACCACTTCGCTCAATGTGGTCGTCTTGCTGATGTTCAAATGATGCGTGGCTACTCTTTCGTTACTTTCGAAAATGCTGAGGATGCTCAACGTGCCTTCGACACCTTGATGAACTCTGACCTTGCTGGTAACGCGTTGCAACTCGAGTTCGCCAAGCCAAAGAAGGAGGACACTCGTGGTAAGTACCGTGTTAGAGTCACCAAATTGCCAGATGGAACTGCTTGGCAAGACTTCAAGGACTTTGTCAGAGACAAGTCCGGATACTCTCCAACCTTCGCCAAGGTCTACCGTGAGGAAGAGTCTGGCGAGACTATTGGACAGCTTGAGTTTGCTTCTTCTGATGAGCTCCAAACAGCTGTTTCTGCATTGAATGAAGCTGAGTACCAGGATGTTGTCTTGGCTGCTGAAGAGGACACCACTCCTTTCGTCCCACCTCAAAGAAGAGCAGGTAGAGGCAGAGGTGGATTCAGAGGTGACTTCCGCGGTGGTAGAGGTGGCTTCAGAGACGGTGGCTTCCGTGGCGGTAGAGGCGGTAGAGGCGGTTTCAGAGATGAGTACCGTGGCAGAGACAACTTCAGAGACAGAGACGGTGGCTTCAGAGGTGGCAGAGGCGGTTTCCGTGGTGGCAGAGGCGGCAGAGGCGGCCGTGGTGGTTTCGACCGTGGTGACGGCTACGAGAGAGACTCTTACGTCCGTGACAGATCTCCAACTCGCTACTAGTTCCAGATAGCCCTATTGTTTTTATGAAAAGAATTGTACCCATTATTTACGGATTTCCACTCAATTCCAGTGGTTAAATTTCCTCATTGTACCATTTCCAGCTTATCAGTTTATTTTGCCCGATGAATTTCCCTTAGTTTTCTGGAAATGACCTAAAAAAGAATCGCGATGTTTTATAATGAATGAGAAGAAGAAAAGAGAAAAATCATACCTTATGCAATGTTTCAACCCTAGTGATTATCATCCTGTCACGGTATTCGATCCTGCCGGACACTAGCCACATTTTCGTTGAAGCAATTGTTAAAATTTCAATGCATATTTGTTACCATACCCTTTGGTCATTTGAGACTTGACGCTGGCCATTAATGTCTCAAAAAGCTAATAAGGGACTTTAAATAATACAATTTTAGATATTAAGTAAATAGGAATAAGGATGTATTTATTTGCCATTGGATGTTATGGGAATCTTCACCGAGTTCAATATCATTAAACCTTCACGCCCCGCGCTAATACATGGCAGGCCCATAGATAGACACTGTACCAGCCAAGGAATTGATGAGCCATCCGAACACGATCGAGTCGTATGGCAAACAATCGCTTCAAACCATCAAATACTTTCATTTCTCGCCACCGAATGATCGCACAATTATCTTGATTCATGGCGGTGCATGGAGAGACCCCAACAATACTTATGATGATTTCATACCCTTATATCAACACCTAATGCGTAAGAAAACGAATGATTTTAATATTGTTGGCATTAACTACCGTTTATCACCTGATGTCAAGCATCCAGCTCATTTGCTAGATGTCATATCAGCCCTTTTGTGGATCCAGAAACATACTCCAACCAAGCATCTTCTGTTAGTCGGACACTCTGTGGGAGCAACACTCATTTTACAATTGCTAAATTACAAAGAAATTTTAGGTCAATTGAACTTAACTGTATCCGGCAACCCAATACTAGGCGTGGATATAGTCTATTTTGTGGATGGAATCTATGATATACCAAAATTAATTGAAGAGTACGGAGATGCTTACAAAGAGTTTGTAATGTGTGCATTCTCCATAGAAGAAGAGTATAAAAATGCCACTCAATTAAGTATGGAGAATTTTAGACAATTCGGACATACTCCAAAAAAGATCGTGATTTGCCAGTCAACTGAAGACGAGCTTCTATCAGAGAGGCAGACGGATTTACTTACTCTGTACCTTTCAGAGTATGACATAAATTTCACGCTATATAGGGAGAACTGGGGGCTACATGAGGAGGTATACCGCCGAGAAGAACTCGCCGATCTAATTTTGAAGAACGAGAGCAGTATTTAATTATGTAAAGATAAAACGAGATTAGTATTTTTCTTTGCTTTTAAAGTCTTGGTAATATTTACCCAGATATAAGGATTCAATGAAAAGCATGGATCAAGCAGGCCAATGAGGAGCAATGGTTTATTTATACCTTAATAATAAAAGAAAGTTGAATTGTTCCGGACTTCAAATGTAGACGACTTGCACCCAATTATAAGTGATGGACAGTTCATAAGGAAAGCCCGCCTTTAAACGTTGCGTGTACTTTAAGTAAAGGATTAGAGATGCAATCAAACAGAGAATAAAAAAATCTTTTTTGTATGGAACACAATTTATACATCCAGAATCTCTTCATAAATATACTTTACGTCGCTGCAAAGTAGACGCCACATAAACAGCTCCTCACCAAAGAAACTGCAAATTAACAAACTCTATTGCACTCTTAAAAAGAAAAAAAAAAAGAAAACCAATCGTATGATTGCTAGTGTTTACAATATAATTTTCTCATTAACCGATACTTTCTTCTCCATTTTCTTCATGATCTCCAAGTGCGCAGAGTAGTGTACGCAATAAGTTGATAAAATTTTCAACCGACACTACTCCACAAGACCAACAACATGTTCCAATCGTGGGCCGATGCCGAGGATGATATTCCTGTCCCAGAGATCACCACCAACTCCGATGGAACTAAGACTGTAGTCAGCTACCGTCTTAATGCCAAGGGCCAGAAGGTGAAGATTACCCAGAAGATCAAGGAGGTTAAAGTCAAGGAAAGAGTACACCCTTCCATCGCTGTTCGTCGAGGATGGCTGAAATACGGAAAAGAAAAGCACACATCTCCTGGTCCAGATACCAGAACTACACAACTCGGAGAAATCGTCGAGTTGAAGCTCGCCGCATCTTGGAAAGAGATGGAGAAGAAGGAAGAGGACGAACGTGCCGAAGAGAAGGCCAACTTAGTTGGAACTAAGAGACTTAAGTGTAGAACATGTGGTTCCGCGCTGCACTTGACCTTCCAGTGTCCATTCAAGGACACTTTGGGCCCAGAGGCTTCTGGAGAAACTGGCACTGCTGAGGCTCTGGAGTCCACTAAGTACGTTCCAGCACACTTGCGTGCTGGTGCTCCAACCAGAGAAGAGAGAGACGATTCTTGTACATTGAGAGTTTCCCAATTGAACACTATGGTCAACGAAGACATGATCAGAGGCGAGTTGTTTGGCAAGTACGGCCCATTGCAAAGAGTCACCCTTATTACTCACAGAGACACTGGCGAGTCCAAGGGTTTTGCTTATGTTACATTCCACAGTGAGTCTGCCGCTCAAAAGGCTTTGGATGACTTGAACGGTAAGGGTTTCTACTCCTTGATTTTGAGATTGGAGTGGTCAAAAAAGAAAAAGGCTTAAGTTTGCATGGTATGAAGACTGGCTTAGGTCCGGTCTCTTATAAAGATACAGGGTAATTTTAAAGCGCCAAAAATTTGGCTGCTGCGTCATTTTTGTGCGAGTTGTACCGTTCTCATGATGTGGTTGAAAGATATTATCTAATGCACCATTGAGACGCATCTTAAGATGCATCTATAGCGAAGCATAAACTTGTAATATAGGAATTCTTTTATGAGTTATATCTTGTCCGTTTCACGCGAATATTTTTCCTTGAATTTATGTAATTGAAATGAGAACTTATAGATAACACTTTAAGAGCAAAGACATCAAATGTAATACATTGAATCAGTGTCTTTTCATGAAGTGTATGTGGAATGGTAGCATTGACCTGAACTAAGATAGTAAAATTTGTGTGTTGTCTTATTTCCGCCAAATTGCGCTTTTTCCTGAATTTATTAATAGATGCTGTCGGTGGCTGCAAATATCCTAACCGGCACTACGCAGCAAAAAAGACGCCGCAACACGCAAAATATATCTGGGCTCAGAACGCATTTTAACAACGTATAGATTAGGCTCCCTCAAACCTTTGTTTTTAAGTTCGTTACCTCCCCTCTTCTTGATTATACCTTTTGCTCTTTTATCTCCGTCCACATCCATTCCTATTTTGTGGAGGAAAGGGCATACAACTATTTTGTAAAGTAAGAAGCAAAGAGATTATCAAGAGCACTCCACTCCTTGCAGCAAAAATATATTCTTTTCCGATTTATTTTTCGTCTGCCCGTGCAATTGAAACGCAATCTTTTCGGATCATATTATAAATTGCATCCCCGCCATCTCGAAAGCTCATTTGTAGCAACACAACACTGAGTGAAGGCCTTATAAATCGTGCCGATTTACAGTCCAAGGTCCACAATAAGACAATTGACACCCTTTAACAGTCTGTCGAGCTCAATTGATCAGTCTCCTATCTAATTCATTATCATTTTTAGCGCCTTAGGTTCTTATACACTATCATACCGATATTCAACGCAAATAGCATAATCAGTTACCAGCCAAAAGATCTGCCACAGCACTGCTTCAATTAAAGGTCTGATGTCCCATTAACAATCCTTCTGATGTCACACTCTCTTTCTCAGGTTAAAATCAAGCCTGAGCAGCCCAAAAGGGCGTTTTTCCGCAAAATATTACGCAGGCGTCAATCCCAATCACTGGCAAATACAAGTCTGTCAACTACTGGTAGTTTCGACAGTCCAACCTCGAATGCTTCTCACAATAGCAATATGCTTGCCTCGACGAGGACTTCCGAACGTACCTTCATAGACAGTGACCCCATCATGTATGATCACGAAGGCGATAATCTAGACATACTACTGAACCCGGATGCAGATGTATTCTCCGCTTCAGAGTCCCTGGTTCTTCACGATAAAATATCGCATACGCCCAATTCTCCATTGTTCCAAGACAATGAGAACATAGGCGAGGAATCTGTTTGGGCTGATCTTACGTACGAGGCTCTAGAACAGCCCAAATATTACAAACCCCTTAGAAAAGGTAAGAAGAGTCCCAAATTGTTGAACAATATCTTCTTAGCACAGGAGTTGCGGTGTCTGCATCCGGAGACGTATGAGAGTGACTCTGGCTCTGAGACTGAGCGTGCTTATGGAAACGAAAACAAACGTAAATCAAAGTACTCTCCGCTCAATCCCGAAGAAATCCTAGTCATGGAATTTTCCCGTGATGGGAAGTACCTTGCTGTTGCTGGTAGAGACAAGCGAATCACGGTATGGCAGGTCATTTCATCCCCACTAAGCAAACTTGAGTTTAGGAACAGGGAGGCCACCCTGAAAAGCTCAAAAAAGCACAATGGCAAGCTGAGACTCTTCCAAGCAGCACCCGTCTTCCTTCAAGACCCTGTTCGCGTGTTTGAGGGTCACACAAATACAGTTTTGTGTCTAGATTGGAGTAAAAACAACTTTCTTGTGTCTGGTAGCATGGATAAAACAGTGAAACTCTGGAACGTTGATCGTGCAGAGTGTCTTGAAAGTTTTGAGCATACTGACTTTGTCACTTCCGTGAAATTCCATCCCAATGATGATAGGTTCTTTCTCAGTGGAGCGCTAGACGATTCTGTGCAATTATGGTCCATTTTGGATGGATCTGTCGCGTTCTCGAAAAGCTTTGGTGATAGTGTTCTCATTACTGCGCTAGCATTTACTCCATCGGGCGACCATTGCATTGTAGGTGCCTTCGATGGGTCATTGTACATATTAGAGACTCAGGGTCTACGCTTGGCGTATCGAGTCGACGTAAAGGAGCGCTCCGTTCCTAATCCATTTCATAGTCGCGATGATCGGAAGATTACTGGAATTAGTGTTTTCGAAAACCCCCAGATTAGTGGCAAAGCAGAATCTGAGTTAGGAAGGTATCACATTCTCGTCACTACAAACGATTCGAATGTGAGACTCATCAATTTAAATCTGAACAAGCTTATGACTCGATTCAAGGGAAGCCATAATGACGGCTCATCAGTTGTTGCAGCAATGACAGATGATAATAATTATATCATCAGTGGCTCTGAAGATAACAACTTTTATGTATGGAAAAACGACCATTCCATCATCAACAACAAAATTAGAGCTTCTCTCAAGGAGATTCTTGAGGACGGAATTGACACAATTGCTCAAAATCAAGAAACGCTCGCTAAGATAATTCCAGAAAGTACTGGGTGGAAAAAAATTCTTTCCCACGAAGAAGGGAATGGCAAGCACTTCATATCCAACGAAAATAATAGCTACGCGTCTGTGCATGCTCACGGCTCGCGATGTAACGCAGCAATATTTGCCCCTGAGAGGACGAAGCGGCTCTTGGAGTTTTCTGACGACTTGATCTATGATCTTGTTCGCCGTAAAGATTTGTTGGAAGGGCAAAATAATGGCTTGGGTCTGACTAAGGATAGTAAGGATAGTAAGGAGGCAGCCCAGATTGAGGAGCTCAAGCGAGGAGAAATTATTATTACATGTGATTCAACTGGTCTCATCAGGGTATTTCGCCAGGATTCGGCTTACTATGCCAGAAAGACCATCACAGAAGCTTTCAAATTATTGAAACGTGATGACCGCGCGGACAATTCAGACAATAACTCCCTTACTCCGAGCAAATCAAGTTATCGTGCGGAGATCTCCAAGTGTTTAAGTAGCACCCGCAGTTCTAGTCCCTCACAAGACCTAGGCTCCTCACTCAAAATGAAGTTGCAATCAAAAATTAACGTCAATCCTTCGCGTTCTCCTACAAATAACTACCTGTCGCTACTTCCCTTTCCGTCAATTGAGCAAACCCTGGCTGGCCACCTAAGCTCTGATTCGCGAAATCTCCTAAACAGAAGCAAAGTCAACGGGTCGATGTCTAGTTTGGCGTCCCCCAACTCAAATCAAATAAGAAATAATGGTAGAGGCCGGAGTATATCTGCGAGTGAATACACTCGAGGACGTGCGTCGTCACTTTTGTCTTCTAGCACTGCATTGTCCTCTACAGAGAGCTTATTGATAAGAAATCAGGACACAACTTAGTTAATTATTTTAAATTTTACTTTTACTGAATTCATGGCATTTTATTATTATTCCACCTGAATGTGGCCCTTGTATTTCTATATATTTCTTGCTATTATTAAGGAATCTGAGCTTTCTATTACAATCTAAGCCCTCGGCCACCAATATTAGCACGAGAATTCGGGATGAGATCCACATGAATTTGATTTATTCTTCGGTGGCATCTTGGTAATCTCCAGTAGATCCCAACTTCAAAACTTCTTGATATAACTCTCCAAGTATAGACTCGTTTAGTTTCAATCGGTCAGAGGTTTGCACAGAGAAGCCGCCGGTTTTAGATAAAAGAAGTAATTTGAGAGTGAAGACACATAGAGTTTCTTCTGCAGCCGAGTCCTTTTCCTTGGTCCTCAGTGTCTGCTTGACCGCTAAGCTCTCGGGGTCCGCATCAATGAGATCATCATTATCCTCGGCTGATTCGTCTTCTTCGTGATTCAGAGAATCCTCTTCGCTTATCGCGTTTGTGACACTTTGAGGCTCGAACATGAAGTCCTCGATGTTAACATCTTCATCGTGGGCCTTTTCCAACGACAAAGAACGTAAGTTAGCAAGGTAAGCCTCTTTGATTAAAAAAACATTAAGAAGTGTTTTTTGGACTTGCTCGGGTAATGTTTCCTCAACAAGAGCATTAAGTTCGTTATGTGACTCAAAAAACAGATCAAAATTCTTGAAAATGTTTGCCTCATGAAACCTGGAATAAAACGTTCTCAAAGCAACCAAAATATCACCAATCTCAGCTCCAAACTCCGCGCAAAGAGCTACTAATGACTCCATTAAAATGCGTTTGTTTTCGTCCCCATCTGTGAGGGATTCGTTTAGCTCTCTCGTTGCGTCTTGGATGGAAACAAGAATTGAGCAAAGAGATGGGATGATGTCAGCATAATCAGCAAGGTATACGCTTGTATCAATTGAGGAAGCGGTGTTGTCACCACTTGCATAAGTCAAATCCTCGAGACTCCAACAAAATGTCGTCAGAATGAGTCTTACGATTGCAATCCACAGCCTTCTTAATTCAGTCGATTGAAATGCATAGCAACTTGGTATCGTTCGTATAATGTCCGTCATATTAATTTTAGAGAGCAATTTGACTTGCATGATTTCTAAAAGACTGTTTGGAGACGAAAGGATTGGCTCGCTAACAAACCTGTTGATATTTATGCTTTTAGCAATTTCAGAGAGCTTTAGTGATGCCGTCAGTGCTTTTGAAAGCATGGTTAAGAGCAACTTTTGTCTCTCGGAAACCACATCGTCATGTTCAAGGCCACTCTCTTGAAGATCTGCAACTTCTATCAACAACGCCTCGCATGCCTCTGTTACCAAAGAGGTCAATGAATCTTCGAATCTAATTTTGATTGTTGTATTCAGAAGCTTATCGGCTTGGGCATCTAGGTCCAAAGCAGTTCTTCCATCAAAGCTCTTGGCCATGACGGCAAAGTATGTTTCAAATGCCTGGCTTACGTCCTTATCGTTGGTCTCCATCTCCACAAAATAGGTCATGATTTTGTTATGGATAGCATTATAGACTTCGACAGAGCTATGGATAGAAAAGAGCTTGGTTATTGAAGTTGGAAGAGAGACTAGAAGCGAATTCCAAATGTTCAAGAATGCGGTGTATAATTCAATGGAGGAGTTTGAAAATTGCTCAATTCTTGGAATCAAGCATGTAAGAATAGGTAGCGCTACGTCTAACTCATCAACGTTTTTCTCAGTACCAGTTTTTTTGGCTGCTGGGCTAGTCAAGACACAAAGTAGCATTCCTGAGAAGATACAAAGGGCCACTTGCTTCAGTTTTTTCGTACTTAATTCAAGTTTGCTCTTCAATTCCGCTTCTTCAGACTCCGAATCACCTCGACTATTGATACCTGATTTCTCAGAAAACTGGACTCTAGAGAAATCCAATAGGATGTACCTTAAGAATGACTCCCATTGACCCTGAAAGGGTGCCTGAGAATACATAGTGTTAAATAGACGTTTCATGATATTTTCAAAAGAGAGATTTTGGGATTTGACAGTAATTTTTGGTCGTTCCAGTCGAGTGTATTGGCTGTAGGCGGACTGAAATAGGTCGACTAAAGCACGATATTTGAAGCATGATGACAAATCAAGTTGGTCTTCTTCTTCTCCAAAAAACAGAGATTCGTGGCTTGAAAGAAATAATTCATATTTCTCCAAGTGAGCTCTTGCTTGAATATCACAGACTACATGAATGTAGTTGCAGTACTCAACGCTGATTGCACTAGGTGATGGGGTAATTGCCAGGCTCTCAACCACATAAAATCCATACAGAAAAATTTGTCTGATGTACTTATCGTCATCGAGAAATCCCAACTTCGTGAGTTCGACGAAGACACTAAACAAGGTAGACTTAATTAAGGGAAGGTCTATCCAAACCATATTGATCAATTGATCTCGAAAACTTTCTGTCAATTGACGCAAACCTACTGGAACAACCTCTCCCTTCGTGTTGATGCTTTTGTATAGTTTATGAAGAGCCTTGAGAGACTCCTTTTTTACCAGATCAACTGGATCTGAAAGCATCCAGCCGAAATACCTCAAGTAATTGGCTTGCATGAACATATCTCCATACGCAACAGCCCACTGTGCTAAGGCCCTCAAGCTCTCAATACGGATAGAGCTGTCAACGTCACGGTATCTACTGTTGAAGACATTTTGGAATACATCTCCCAAGTACTCTAATACTGCATCTCTCTGCATTTTTGACACTCTTATGTTTTCAGTAATAAGTTGAATTTTCCGTTCACGAGCTTGCGTGTTTCTTGCATTAGTATTGTTTTGTGCATTAGAGAGCTGGCGTTGTTGCTTCTCAACAGACAATGTAGACGAAGCTGCCAACGTGCACAATTTCTCTTGTACAGCATAGAGCAAGCAAGTGGCTACGTATCTGAATGGCCGATACTCAGAGTCACTAAGTGCGAAAAGCCAAGACAAAAACGCGTTCATGAAAGGCGAGGATAAGGACGTGTCGCCAGTGGATGTGTTATCTTTGAACAAAAGCCCTTTCACGTGAGCGATTTCAACAACGCTCTCAAAGAACTCGGTAACATTTCGGCGGAAGAATTTAGTGGTTTTGCTTTTGGATGTAAACGGATACTCGTGAGACTTCTGGCGTTTGAACATAAGTCCAACTTCTGCTACCGTCGCAGGAGCCGAATCATAGCTTGCCAAGTCATGACTTTCTGCAAGGTGATTGCAGCCGCATGAGCGTAGAACCAAATTGAACAATTCTGTAAGTGCTTTTGTTGTGCCATTATGAGATTCATCCTCCATAGCTTCCACCCAATTGAAAGCCAAGTCCGTGACAGCAATACCATCATCAGAAAGGGCTTTGAAAAGCTCTACCTCGTTGGTAGGTGGTACAGTATTAGCTCTCGAGGTATTGACGCGCTGCTTCTTCTTGCTTTTGGGCTCGTGTTGGACCTGATACTCATCTTCGGCAACCTCTGAGATCTCACTCTCCGACAAGTAATCGGAGGCTGAAGACTCTGCATCAGACAAATAAGATCTCTTGCGGTTATTTCGTAGCGCTGCTGGAGCCATAATATAAGATCAGCGTGGAGAGTGATGCTTGACGCGTGTCGATCTAGATCAAAACAATTGCAAGGACTATAGTGATAAACTGCACTAATCATTTCGAAAGTTGTTCCGTTTGCAAATACAAATGAGATTAAATCTTTTTCATATGAATTAAATAGAAAATTAAAAATAATATACTTGAGTAAATTAATTCAAGCTTAAACTTGTCTGATTGACATTGTTACATTGAGGCAGTTGGAGGATTACGTGAATCACTTATACTGAGTCTGTTTTAGTTAAACCAATGGTATTGAAAATTAAATCTAGTTATGATCGTTTTGCAATTTTTTGAACGGCTTCGAAGAGAGTTCCTCCTGTCCTATTAATTGTAAGCTCAGCTGTACCCCGAGACCTGAAACACGAATTGACATCACAGGGTTGAAACAGATATTAAGATTTCGATTTACTCTGCCAACCATTAAATCGAGACCCTTAAGAATCAGCATAGGTATTCCTGTTTGTGTGTCCGCCCATGGCATAAACTCATCATCTAGAGCAATGTAAATGTAGAAACAAATAAATAATGGAAAGCCTTTCTAATGAGCATGCCATTTCCACTCAACGCGCGAATTCTATTATCGCCTCGAGGTGCACTATCATTGAATATAGGACCCTTGTTTTTACCTTACCCAGCTTACATTACAAAGTGAGATATTCATTTACAAAAATTATTTAATTTATAATTTCCATTCTTGAAATGTACATGCGTTATATAGTTTGATTTTTTAACGATATATACCATAACAACTGCTCTTGTTTTTTGTCCCATCAGTGTTCGCGTCGTGCACAACCTAAGTTAACAAAACCAGATCCACGACTACAGTAACAACCACGCAGCCATCATGTCCATGTCGCAGGAGCCAGAAAGCAAGCCTGAATTGGCCTCTACTGAGAACACTCCAACTCAAAATGCTTCCGAAGAGCAGAAAACAGAGACTACTCAGGAGCCTGTGGACTTAGAAAAGGTGAAAGAAGACTTCCAAGACAAGGCCCGTATGTACTTGATAGAACAGTCGCGGCACGTTGTCATTCCCTCTTTCTCCAAATGGTTTGACATGAACGATGTTCATTCCATTGAAAAAAAGCTGTTCCCAGACTACTTCCCTGCTGAGAACGACTCGGCTGTAGCTTCTTCTTACAAGTCTCCTAAAGCGTACAAGAATATCAGAGACTTTATGATAAACACGTACCGAATCAACCCTATAGAATACTTGACCGTGACAGCTGTTAGGAGAAATTTATCCGGAGACGTGGGCTCCATAATTCGCGTTCATCGTTTCTTGGAGAGATGGGGTTTAATCAACTACCAAATCGACCCAAAAACAAAGCCCTCTTTGGTAGGTCCGCAATACACGGGGCACTTTCAAATTACATTAGATACTCCAAAAGGGTTGACCCCCTTCGTGCCTGAGAAAGTCTCGGTGGAATCTACCACTACTTCAACTGCAAACGGCAATGATCATGCACCAACGGAGGCTAAAGCTAACGGCACCTCCGAGTCAACCGTCAAAATTGAAGATATGGAAGTTGATGACACTCCTGTTCCTATTAACATGGAAATCACCAGAAATATATTTGACGATACAAAGTCACATAAGTCTATTCCTCAGGTCTCCTTCTACTGTAATGAAACCGCCAACGATATTTCTGATGTCAGATATCACAACTTGAAGAGTAAAGTTCTGGTTGGCGGGACTTTGGGTCCTCTGGTTATCAGCAAAGATTGTTACGAGCAAGGTTTATTCCCACTGAACTTCACAGCTTCCGACTTCATAAAGATGGAGAGATCGTTAGCAACTTCCGAATGGACTCAACAAGAGACCTTGTTGCTTTTGGAAGGTGTAGAGATGTACGGAAACTGCGACACAAACCCTCAGTCTTTATTCATCAACAACAACGGACAATGGGACAAAATTAGCGAGCATGTAGCCACAAAAACCAGATCAGAGTGTTTGACTCGCTTTTTACAGTTACCCATTGAAGATAGATATCTCCAGAGTGTAGCCAAGCAAGAGCAGACAGATATTGTAGGGGAAGGCATTCCAAAGGACGCAATCATCCAGGAGGTGGTTGCCAAATTGATTGAAACGAACCAAGGGCAACAGGTTCTTGCTCAAAATGGCAATGCAAAGCTTGAAGAAAGCATTCTTTGCCAATCAAATTTGATTAATCAAGTCATTGAGTTGACGCTAGAGAAATTCGATGCCAAATTGAAGATGCTTAATCATCTAGAGGCTGACTTAATTAAGACGGAAAATTTATTGAATTTGCAAAGAAAACAAGTGTTGGTTGAGAGATGGTTGAACTTTGAGAAGTTGAGCAAATTCAAGAAGCAAACCTCTAACCCAGACTTGGAAGAGTTATTGGACGATTTGTTGATGCCTATTAACATCAAGGAAGTCAACGAGAACTTCAACAAAACAAATTTAGATGCCTCTACCGATGTAAACACACAGCAGAAGAAGGATCAGATAGAGGAGGATTTGCCCATCAGCGTGGTTGAACCTAAGGCGTACCTGTCGTGGTCCGCTTAATTTTGAGACATATGTATTACTAGAGCTAAGCTTGATGAAGCGGATTTAATCTTAGCGAATAAAAGCTGTTTTAAATTTTCTTGTTAATAAACTTAGTAAAACACTCTCCTTGCGCCAATACTAAGAGAAAATTTCCAAAAAAAATCCCACAAAAGAATGGATTTTCGATTTTTCCAGAGAATACTCCAATGTTCAATCTTTTCAAAGTATCCAAGTTGCAATCTCATCGCTTCCCCAGACTTCAGTTCGACTCTTCATCATAGTAAGGGCAAACAGGCTCAAGCGCATTAACACCATCTAAGATATAATAATTTTCATGTCAGGAATTCTCCGAAATCTACGGCGCTTTAAAAGCAGGCAATATCTGACAATAATTCAAAAAATCAATCCCCATCCGTACATATCTGAACCTTTTGCCTATCCACAGTCGTCACCTCAAGCAAACGATGAGATTGTGGTGGCTATGAGTTCTGGTGTGGACTCTTCCGTGACAGCTGCACTTCTAACAGAAAAATATGGTCCCAGAAGCGTCCGAGGAATTTACATGGCTAATTGGTCTCAAACAGCTAAGTGCACTGAAGGGGAGTGGAACGATGTACAAAAGGTCTGTTCTCAATTAGAAATTTCCTGCGAGCGAGTCAATTTCGAGAAAGAATATTGGTCAGATGTATTTAGTCCAATGATAGATATGTATCAGCTGGGCTTGACTCCTAACCCTGATTTGGGCTGTAATCGATACATTAAATTTGGCAAGATGATAGAACATCTCTCAATGCGCTTCAAGGATCTGAAGAAAAAATGGTGGCTTGCTACAGGTCACTATGCACGTGTCGAGCTAGCAGATGAGGGACACTGTAATTTAATTAAGGCCTTTGATGCCAACAAAGATCAATCCTACTACCTAGCAAGTATCCCTCGGTCTGTACTATCAAACGTTCTTATGCCACTTGGACACTACACTAAACCTCAGGTACGTGAAATTGCTCGAAAATACAGACTTTGTACTGCTGAAAAGCCAGACTCCGTGGGTTTGTGCTTTGTAAGCCCAGATCATACAAAATTTAGGCATTTCCTAGATGAGTATATACCGCCAAAGCCAGGAAATATTGTGACCGAAGACGGCAAAGTATGGGGACAGCATCAGGGTCTTTGGCATGCCACTATTGGCCAGAAACTGGGTATTTCAATGCCTCAAGGTGACCCAAAGTACAAAGGAGTTTGGTTCGTCAGCGAGAAAAGGGTAGACTCGAATGAATTGGTTATTGTAAGAGGCAGTAATAATGAGTCTTTATACAAAAATAAGATGGATGTCTTCGATTGGGAGTGGTTCGGTGACAAACCTGACATGTCAAAACGACAGGAATATCTGGTTCAATACCGATCATTACAAGAGCCTGTAGCCGTAAAGAGTATCGAGGTTTTTCCAGATAACAGGCTACTGTGTGAACTACTGTCGGTTCAACGAGCAATGGCCCCGGGCCAAAATTTGGTATTGTATTTGGGAAATAAAGTGATTGGTTCGGGTGTTATATCGAGGGTATATAATGCATAACTGTAAATAGCGAGTAAGTAGGTCGGAATTTTGGATAGAAAACAGGTTAGTTTGTTAAATACTTGTAAGTAATGTTTAACTTGCTTTATCTTAAGAAACTTTATATTCTGTATTTTAAATCAACATATTAAATAAAACAAAGTACTAAGAAACGCCGAATTGAAAGAACGCAAACCAAACTGTGCACCAAAAAGCTTTTAACAAGAATTGAACTCACCTTAGAATTCAAGGTTGACTTAGAAAGCAGCAATGGTAGGATACAAAGACTTCTTCTCCTCCTCATTACTTGGAGCAGCTTCATTTTCAGTGTCCTTTCCGGTCTCGCTCTTTACCTCGGAATCGTTTCCTTGCATCTCTTTCAGAAGAGTGTTTAAGTAGCTACAGACCATCTTTAACATGTCACGATGCTTTTTCACGGTCTCTAAATCGTACTCCTTCTTGCCTTCCAAAGACAATGTACTCAAAGCGGCAACAACATCGTCTTCTGAGGTTTTGCTATCGCAATCCTTAGATTCAATCTCCTTTGTGTCCTTAGTGAGCTTTTGTCCAGACTTTTGAGAACTACTGATGCCACCAAAGTCAGACGAAAGAGGGTAGCCATTTCCTGGGTACATGGCGCCCAATTGTCTGTTCACTTGA
The DNA here is from genome assembly GCA_030563905.1 of Australozyma succicola. Taxonomy (NCBI): domain Eukaryota; kingdom Fungi; phylum Ascomycota; class Pichiomycetes; order Serinales; family Metschnikowiaceae; genus Australozyma; species Australozyma succicola. Next base: position 113,628 of record JAJMKM010000015.1, read on the forward strand.
GGAAAGTTGGAGGTGTAGTTAGAGTTATTATTATTGACAAAGTGATCTTGCGACTCAGGAAGTCTGGTATGGAATTGTGGCATAACTGGGTATAATTGTGGCTGACCAAGAGAGTAAGATGTATTGAGTGCTGGGGCTTGAGAAGAAGCCAGCATAGGCACTTGAGAGTTGTTCAAGGTCTGGTAATGCATGTCAGCAGATGCAGACAAGTTGTTGAAGAACTTCTCGGCCTCAGCAATGTTTGTTTGGCTGAAACCATGAGTGAGTTGGTAGTTTGGAGCTGGAGCATTCATCTGACTGCTGGCTGTTGCTGGCTGGGAGCCATACATTGGGAATGGCGATGTACTGATACCCAAGTGTTCCTCAACATTCATAAGGCGGTTGTAAACCTCCATGTTGTACAGGGGCTCAATTTTTGATCTCTTAGTGGTATCTTGAGTACCGTAGAAGTTGAAGTCGTTGAGGATACCATTGACAACGTGCAAGTTGGATTGGCTATAACTGTCCAAGCCTCTCTTCTTTGAATCATTACTGAGCGAAGCAGGGTGGAGTACAGAGCTGGAATCAAATAGCTCAGAGCGTTGTGTCATTTCATTACCCAAAGTAGGATATTGAATATCCTGAGGAGGATGACCAGGGTAGAGAGAGTAACTGGGGTACTTGTGCTCCTCTTCTTCGTCTTTGATCTTCTTTTGAGCCTTCTTTAAGGTTTTCTGGTGAGAATCTTCGTGAACCTTGGAGTGTTTCTTCAAATCTTGAGGTCTCTTGAAACTCTTTGGGCACAAGTAGCAGTGGAAAGGCTTCAAGGGAACATGAACTCTTAAGTGAGAGGTAATATGATCTCTCTTGACGGTACGAGTACCACAGTTATCCCAGCAGCATACCAAAGACAAATTGTTACTAGACTTTCTACCAACATGGTCATCACACAAGTGATCATATAAGATCTCTGGGGTTTCAAAAATAATGCCACAGTTTCCCCAGCAGCATTTAAATGGGCCTTTCAAGTCCTCCTCGCGGATTTTCTTGTAAGTTTTCTTTGGCTTCTTCTCTGGGTCGCTAGGCAGAACCGAGTTACCATCCAGAGAGCTTGCTATAGAGTTGTCAAGTGGAGAGCGGTATTGTTGCGTGCTTTGTTTAATAGAGGTCTCCAAATAATTCGCATGTGGGTTCATAAGCTTCATGTTGGCTTCACGCTGGAGGGGTGAGTTCGCAGAGGACTGAGATGAGAAGGAAGCTTGAGGAGAGTTCTCAGAATTGACTGGGGAGTTCGAAGAAACAGCATCTGAAACAGCATCTATGTCGAAGTCGAATTCAGCTGGCTTCTCGGCGGTTGCGTTCAAGTACGTAACAGGGTGTAAATTGTAGTTCGTATTCATTGTGATAAGAATTCCGTTCGAACTAAGTAAGTTGCACTAGCTCAGCAGGCTTGCAAATAGTTATAAATTATTGTTCAAGAGAAAATAGTGGGAACTTTGTCGCAAAATGTTCAAAGCCTTCAAATCTTCCTTTGTTGTTGATCGTGATTGAAAGAGGCTGAAAATGAAGATCTGCACCAAGTAGTAATGCAGAGTAGCGATATGGGAAAGTGGAGTTGCAGTGCAGATGAGTTGCGTAAGGATAGCAATCTGAGACTAACAAATAATAAAAGGTAGCGCAGTAAATACGATTTCCTAAAACGGCTTCAGGGAAGAAAAGGTTGTCCTTATAAATAATATCGTCATCACGGCAAGTGGCCACTACTAGAGGTCAGGTGTGCCAAGAAGATCGGCATGCAGGCGTGCAAGAACCACGGTTTATTTCTAAGGTAACAGTTCCAGGGTGGGATGGGGTGTTGTGTGCAGGCCGCCCAGCATTAATTAATCAAGAAAAAGTCTACCTCTGTTGCCTGGGGTACACTCCCTCCGCCGAAAGGTAAAACAAAGGAAATAAACTGCTGAACCAGGCTCAATTGTGTAAATTATAATTATTTATTTTTTGTTTTAATGTGCTGGTCTTTTTCTGTTTGCTAGAAGACCCTTCTTCGTAATATAAGCTTTCAGTCAGAGGACTGGATGCAAAAGTGCCTGGGGGCAGGAGGCTTTGCCGAAACGGGTTTGCATCAACCCCAGTTTGTTCAATTGACGGCACCCGTGCCCTAAACTGTTTATATGTGCCAGGAAGATATGATTTGCATGTTGAAACGGTCATTTAATGAATATTAATCTATTTTATATTTATACGTCATTTCATATTAGCTACCCAAAAGTCTGTCTTCATGGGCAAAGTGTAAAAACACGACTATCTCAATCAGAGAACTACTCCTAGCAAAAATAAATTTATATCTGACTTAATTATTTAAATGTAATCGGAGGTGTTAGCTTTTTATCACTCTTCCAGATTTCGGGACACGATGTCTAGGTTTCACAACTTCGGGCCTTTGATTCTCCTTGAACAATTAAGCGTTTATATAACGTCACATTGAAATTTTGGTCTCTGTCTATTTTAGTCCGCTAACAGCCTCGCATTAGCGCTGTTCTGAAAGAAAAATCAGGTTACTTTCTATTCGTTAAATTCTTCCCGTCTTATTGTTACCCTGTTTGTGTTCTATTTATATCACTAAGGCCAAGACCTTAGCGCATTGGCTCTTGCAGCCACTATAATCGAGCATTTAGCGTGAGAGAGTAAATCATGCTTGGGTTGTCTCGACTCACCTCAAATTTTTATGATCATTCTTTCTGCAGAGTCGGTGATTCCGTTATCGTTGTAAGGACTTAACAACGAGTATCTCCGAGAACCCCGCTTTTAGTTTCAACGCAAACTCTTTAAGAGAAAACGAGAATAGTCAAAAGGCGATTCCTCTAAGTCTCTTTGATTGACTCGATTAGAAAGAGCAAGGTAGTGGTCAGTAAGGTAGTCATGTTACTCAATGTCCAAAAGAACCATTTCGCTCAAAGCGGAAATGACATGAAGCTACTTTTACGCAAATAAATATCACAGATACTACTCACAAATACCACGTTTGTTTTTGAGTAGGTTTTTAATAGGTCGTCACGGACCAGAAACCTTTCATCATTGTTCCTACCATACAATTAAACCTAATATCAATAGAGCATATATTAAGCGTTTGCAAAAATCAAAGATTGCAGTCTAAAAAAATGCCTTCAGCCAGATTCGAACTGACGATCTCCTCATTACTAGTGAGGTGCCTTACCAACTTGGCCATAAAGGCTTGAGAGAATCTCCCGGGGGTGAGTCGAACACCCGATCTCAAGATTACAATACATTACAGTCTCGCGCCTTAGCCAGCTTGGCCACCGAGAGGATTCTGATGTGGTTTGAATACTTTTTTTATATAATCTAACATTATTTCTTGAGTCACTAATTAAATTCAATGGTATTCATTTGTCAATATTTTCAGCTTTTTACTGCCTATCTTTCTTTCTATGATCTTTCTGGAAGTTAACTATGGATCTGGCTCATCAACCACTCAAATATGTAAATAAGTAAGCAAAACTATTGTCATTTGTTTATTTGAAGTTTCGAACAACATCTGTGTCCTTTTATGAAAAATATAGGCTATTTCTAACAGTCATATTCCCTTTGTTTGTTTTTTTGAATCAGTTTTAATTTTTCAATAATACTCACATGGTCTCTTTGAAATTGAAAATATGATTGTCTTCAGCGCTGAACGAGAATAATGAGAATTCTTTTCAAATTTTTCTACAAGGCACTTTTTTTTCCCGTTGAAGAGTGTCCAAGAGGATCGAAATTCCTGATATTTTCTCTCAGAATTGTTCACCAGATTATTGCCTTCGGTCCCCACCCTTATAGTTAGACCACTTTCCTGTAGCTTGCTGAGTCTATCTACGGCAAACTACAAAGTTCACTTGAATATCTTTAAAATTCGAACAACCAAATCTATAAGATATTTACTCATTTAAAGCTAGCAAATATATTCGCAACCCAACTGCACAAGCCCTTACTCTAATGTCGCGAACAACAGGGGCCACTACACAAACAGTTCAAGAGGGATCGCAACCCGTGCTACATTTGAGAGCAGATCGAGAATCCAGCCAGGAGGAAACACAAGAGTCACAACAACCTCGTGGTCCTAGTCTGCGGCCACGAGTCCGCTGGACTAATGACGTAATAGACAATGAACATATGGGAAAGAAGAAGTCCAAGATCTGCTGCATATTCCATCCTCAGCGAGAATTCGGTGAGAGTTCTGGGGAGGATCTGTCAGGATCGAGTGATTCAAGTGACGAGTCTGGAGGCGAAGGGGACAATGGCGACAGCATCCCAAATGGACAAAGTAAGAAAGAAAAGAAGAAGAAGTGTTCACATTGTAGCGATGGTAAGCTGCATAAATCATCATCCCCTAATGCCTACGAAAGACAGCCCAATTATAAGAACCAGAGTGTATTACCTGACAATGCTATATAAGATGAGAGGACTCTAGGTACCTTTCGAAGAAGAATATCATGATATATTAGATGGCTTTAACGCCACGTAGAAATAACGGGAGAATTTTGAGATTCAATTAAATAGTTAATCATAAGATAGGAAATGCACGTAATCAAATTCATTTAAGGATTAGCCACTTGTAGGATCCGTCGGGAATAGTCGTTTTCGTCGGCGAATGATGGTCGTGAGTGGTTGGGGCTAGCGAAAATTTTACTAGGATCCAATACATTATCAAATTCTGATATTGGAAACATTATTGGTCCGCTGTATTCGTTGTTGTCATTGCGCGGATTCAACTTTTTCTTTGATGAACTCCGATTAACATTGGAAGCACCTGCTCCAGTGGCGCCCCCGCTCATGGCTGTGAGTATAGATAGAACGGATTTTGAGGAGCTGCTTCGCTTGATGTGTCCATTGGATGCAGTCAGCGAAGCTTTGGAGTGGTCTGTTGAACTGCGAGGGGGAGGCCGCTTCTCGGGTGCTATGTAAGATTCATCTGACGAATATTGATTTTCTTCATCCGAGTAATCATCGCCATGATGTCTTCTACCGCCGAAACAGCAACAATATATGAGAGTAGCCACAAATGCTACAACTATAACACCCACGGCTGTGAAAGTGCCGGCTACCTTTGCCTTCGAATCAAAAAATGAGTTTTTTTGCGAGGGAGGAGCTGAATTAGAGGATGAAGCAGTAGCAATCTGGGTGATATACTTTGTCGATACAAGTTGGCTCGATGATCCATCTACTGTTTGGATGGAGATCACTGTTGTAGCGTACACGGATGTGGTAATGGATGGGCCCGAGCTAGATGACAGGGTACGTGAGGGCAGGCTCGAGGAACTTCTAGAGTTTGATGGCAGTGAGTTCAGCGAAGAACCGTTAGAAGAAGAGGAAGAAGAGGAGGATTGCAGAGAGGACAGAGACGACAGATCCAGCGAAGACTGCGAGGAAGACAGTGATGAGGACAGAGAGGATGATGTGCTTACGGGTCCGAGAAATATATACCCATACACGCCATCTCCTCCACATTTTTCACTGTAACCTGGGCAGTCATTGTTACAGGAGCTGATGGGAACATTGTCAGCTGGAACGGTGTTCGAACACCAACAACTGAAGTTCTGGGTTATCGCAGCAGAGTATCCAGCCGAGCGACAATGATCGGAACACCAACCATTGGACATATATTGATTAGTTGCGAAATTGGTACCCAAGTTCAGCAGAGAGCATAGATTGACCAGAACAGCTGCAACACTGTGGATGTAAAGAATAACAGCTGCAAGGGCGAACATTGCAAGCGAACGGTACGAAATTGAAATAAAAAAAGAAGTGGATTGAAAAACCTGATAACTTCCGGTCGAGCCGGGGAGTCTTTTATGAGTGGTTGGAACACTTGGGGGAGAAAAAGCGAATGGGCGAAGGCAGGGATTTGAAGAGCTGCTAAAAAAAACGTGAACTCTTCTATGCGGCGCACACGAATTCTACCGAGTGTTTAATAGACAGACAATGGCAATAACTGAGAAGTTAAGGAATAGAGATGAACACTCTGAAACGAAATAAAAAGGTGGTTTGAACTATATTTATTAGTGAGGGAGTAAAAATATTTCCCTTCTTAGTTGAGCTAATCTTACGGGTGCAGGGGATGCAAAGCTGCGGATCGGATGCAGGCGAATGCATAGTGAGACATTCTAAATTGTGGGCATAAATAGAGTAGACATGTTTGTACATTTGGCTATTGGGGTAGAAATAGCCGACTTGGTTGTTATCGCTAAAAAATGCATGAATTTGACCTTGGATTTGACCCTTTTTAACGTCGACTTTACCAGCACACGAATGATATATCACCGAACGGAGAGACCACTTCATTTGATGCGATTAGCAAAACTCCTGAATACGACGGCACTGCAGGTAATTTTCCGTAGAATAATCGAATTATTCGAACGAAATGAAATAAATAATGTATGAAATTCACTTAAAGACCACAAAGGGCCTCAAATTAATATTCATGGGCCATTCTAGTTTCCAAATTCGGGCTAAATTTGTGTTTGCAGACATGCCAACCTGCACATGGCATAATCGATCGAGATGTGGAAGAAATATTTACCGTCCAATTTCTGATACCTGAGAATAAAAAAAAAAAGCAAAAATTCCCCGAAACTCCAATGCGCTATAGTCTAATAATTCTCAATAAAATACCTAATTAATCGACGTCCTATTTTTAGAATAGCTAAAAGAAAATATCAACAATCCGCCAATTCAGGTACAAAGACGCACCTGCACTGAATACAACTAGTGGTTGCGCGAAGCCCTGTTTGTGAGGTCCTCTAGAACATCGCCGATGATAAGACCAAAATGGGAGGCTGGAACAATGAGATTAGTGATCGCTCACTTTTTGCTCTCAAACGTTGAAATTTTTTAAAAATATAAAACCGTGGGAAAGAAGACGAATTGTATTAGTTCGCTTAGTGAAAGCCCTTGCCAAGCGCTCATATCGTCCTGGCGGTACTGTTGTTTGTTAAACTTTATTGAGAGCCTGCCCAATTAAGTGCATGGTCTAGCATGCACGATCTATCAAAGTCTTCGCAAGCTTTGGCCCAGTGGGAGCAGGGCTTCGAACTTGCGCCCTAAAATAGCAAACATATTTTCGAACAAAAGTAAATGTCTCAAAATCCGAGAAACTCTCTCACATGGAATTCTCCTTCCCCAGGGACCACTATCCAACAAGAAAATTTAGCGCATGAGCTTGCAGTGCTTCTTTGGGGTTGATCGTATAGTTACCCTTCGGCAATTCTACCTGCAGTATTGTTTATTTTGATTTGTTTCCTTCTTAGACATATTCCCGTATAATGCTCAAAGGAACTTGTGTGTGACGTGCCTTAAATGGGACGAATTGAGTTTATTTTCAGAACCTGCGTTAAATGTTCGTCTAGTTTTGATGTCTGTTTTGGGTGTTTATATCACAAGACCTAAGTGGTTAGTGTTTGAATAGCTGTTTTAGGCTGTGTGTTAGAAGCGGATACGCAAAGTTGTCCAAAAATTAATAATTTTATTAATTGATTTTGATCAAAAGATTTTTTTTGAGTATTATAAAAAAGAACTGCTGTATTCGATTATCATGATGTCTCATTGGCACTCTCTCTCTCCACAATTTGAAGTTGAAGAGCCTACAAGGTAATTAACCTCCCTGACCACAAGCGCAATTCGATTTATTCTCGCAACACTTGTAACTCAACACTCTCATTAATATCTACTGTCTTGTTAGAATCACAGAACTCATATGGAGAATGAGCTAGAGATATTAGAGAACGAGATACGTTCGCTTCAGGAACAAATAGGTCCACTCCAAGCTGAATTGGGTTCGCTTCTACGACAAGCTGCTCAAATTGACTCGGAAAGCCGAACAGGCATCGCTTATAATGCTCAAAATAAGATCTTGCAACCTCAAAAGGACGTCTTGCCCCAGGATGAACACGAGGAGGCTCCACCGGTATACCATTACAATTACTTTGACGAATCGATTCAAAAATACTTCAAAGAGCTGACGATTACGCATGAAAACGCCGACTATCCAGAATTGTCCCATCAAATCCTCGCGCACGTAGAGGCACGTTCCAACACTGGACTACTGCAACTAGCAGAGAATATCTTTCGATTTGGTGGCATCACAGCCTTTCCTATAAACGAGCGGTTGTATGATTCTGAGGATTGCTCGTTGCTTGGAGTTCGTTTTGATGTCATGGACTACACAAAAAAGCAATACATAGCGCCATTCTATATCATTCTTCGACAAAAGAAACTCTTTGGTAGTGGAAATTCCGCAGATAAATTTCCTTGGACCGTGTTTCGTTACACGACACCTGCTTACGTACCCTTGGATCAGATCAGTAAGCTTTTGGATTGCGATGATCCAGATGCGGGATTGAGCTCCTTTGTGGAAATGGTACGTTTGAAGTTAGTAGACGTGCAAACCAGACGCGAGTACTTTGAGAGTCTAAAAACCATCACCTTTGCAGATCTATTTGGAGACACTCTGAACAAGCCTATAGCTGAGTTCGAGATGGACGCCGCATGCATTCGTGTAACCATTAAGTTAAACAACTCTTGTAAGATAGAGCTCTTCTGTGAGAAGGGGGAAGTGGTGGGTATCATGGCATTGTCATTGGAAAGCGAGGATGAGGGAGCGCTCAAAGATCAGATTATCAAGACCAAACTATCGCAACTCAAGTCAACAATTGAGAATACATTCAGATATCTACGGTCCATAGATAAGATATAGAGCATAATTTGGAATTGTCGTCTTATCTGGACATCGTTGAGGGGTTTTGGAAACGACATCTTTGTATAAATCTACAGTTGGTCTCAGAAGCAACCAGGGCAAATGTACATAATATAGCATGAAATCAACAATTCTAAAAAACTACGGTATGTTCACAATATTGTTTAATAATAGACGTGTCAGATAGGGAAGCCCAATCAGCCAAATGGTTTCTCCATCTTGACAAACTATGTAGCTAAAGAATCTAATGCGGTTAAGAAAACCGATGAAAAACATTTTTTCTAGTAGGAGTTTCCAAATCCAGTTCCGGTGGGTTGGTATCCCAATCCCATCATGGGACCATTTGTGATCATTAATGGTTGACCGGCAGTAGGCTCAGCGTCGTCAGACTTTTCAGCCTTTCTCTTCTGCAAGTCCTCATAAACCTCATCCAACTTTTTCTTGTTTTCGTAGACATTGGAGATCTCGTAAGGCTTGATGAAGTTAGACAAGTCGTGTAACCAAGACACCTCCAACACGTAATCGTAATCAATCAATGCATACGCCACGTACAAGAGAGCAACAAAGCACTCGTGGTTACCGGTTTCAACGAAGTAGTCCAAGGTCTCATGAGCCAACTTCGTTGACTGTGAGAGGGCCACGGTCTTGATGAGATCAGGCCACAACTTATCGTTCTTCAAGATGGAAATTGCCTTGACGAACTTCTTGTTCTTAGTGTACAACGAAGCAGAGATCAGGCGGAAGAAGATAAGGTTGTGGTTTTCCAATCTTTCGGCCAAATCGAGAGAGTTGTATCTATTGTTGCTTTCGTTTTCAATGACAGAGCGCAAAGACTTGTAGTCCTCCTCTTCGATCAAGATGTCGTGGTAAGCACCATTGACAACAGAGTTGTTCTTGTCCAAAACAGAAATCAAGAAAGGCTTGATGAGAGGTAAGTTGTTGGACTTAACAAACATACGCACCACACGTGGCAAGTCGATTTTGGGTGTCAAAACAGAAAGCAAGTCAACGAGCAAGTTAGGGTTTTCCAGAACGTAGAAGTTGATAGCCTTGTAGTAAATCTCAAGGTTGCTGACCTTGACAATAATCTCTTTGAAGGAAGAGTGGTCAAAAGAGTCTGCAGAGCGATCGATCATGGTCAAAGCAGCATTGTCCCACTCCTCGTAGTGACAGTACAAGAAGATAAGTTCAGGGTACAAGTGGGCGCTTTCACACGCAGTCAACACTTTAGGAATGTTGATACGCAGCCAGAACAACTTCAAGTGCTCCATGACCTTCTCAGGACTGTATTTGGAGTAAAGAATGGCAAGCTCAGTGAACATACCCATGTGAGCTCTTTCCAAACCCAAACCATTCTCGAAAAGTGCGATGACTTCGTTGAAGTAGCCGTTCTGTTCATAGTGGCGAACAAGACCTGGCAACTCCTCTGCGTCAATGATCAAGTTGAGACCACAGATTTGAGCAAGTCTGAACTCCTTATTCTCAATACAGGCATCATTAACTTGTTTCCACACAGCAGTGTTAGAAGCCTTACGAGCACAGTCAACTGCACCTTGGTAGTCTTCTAAGTACACCAAAGTGGTGGCCAACTTAGAGTAGTTGGAGACATTGGAGTACAAGATCCGTGCAGCCTTGTAGTTGCGAGCATCGAACAACTTGTCACCAATCTCGTTAAGAACAGCGACGTTAGGGCCAGCAACAAATTTCTCGATGTCACTGAGTCTGCCCAAGGAGGCATAACAGTTAATCAAGGCGTTGTCAACAGCTGGTTCACGAAGCAGCTCACGCGCCATGTCCAAGTATTGAATCAAATCTTCCTCCTTTCCTGCGCGTTCAGCGATTTCAATCACTTGCTCAAAGTTGGAGGCATTCTTAGACTTAATATAAGACTTGATGGCCTCAGGGATACGCAATCCATTCAATTGCGCAGAACCCAATTGGTACCACAAGTCTGAGTTGTCGTGCTTCTCAGCATACTGCTCACCACGGTCAAGAGACATCACATCTTCAACCAAGACCTTCATGGCGTCAGTGGTCATGTCGAACTTGTCGTACACCTCAAAGGCCTCTTCAAGAAGGCCGTTGTCGATACACAAAGGTGCGATTTCGGAAGGATCGTACTTGTCGAGCTTCTCGATGTAGTTGGCAACGCGCGATGGCTCAGCCTTGATCGCAGTCAAGATCATGAGACCTTGCAAAGAGGTGTTGTCGTTGAAAGGCGAAGGTTCGAGGATGATCTTCTCCAACAACTCGATCAACTCCAGAGGCATGTCGTTTTCCATCAAGGCCTTGACCGTGACGGAAACAGGCTCAGGGTCAGAGAGCTCGCTAATGCCAGTGGAAATAACGTGGTCAACCAATTGGCGGCGGTGCAGGTTCTCAGGGTTCAAGACCTTCTCCCATAAGCCAAAGTCCGACTTTGCCAACAAGTACCGTGCTTGGTACTTGTACATCTTATTTTCGTTGGTGATGTGGATCAATTCATCGTCGTTTCCACCCTTAGAGTAGGCGATGTATGCCAAGTATGGGTCTCTCTTTTCACAGTAACGACCAACAGAGAGCGTATCGTAGTTATCGTTCTCCTGCAAAAACTTCTCTGGGCTGTTATTGGAGTCGATGTAGATCTTGGCCAAGGTGTTATACACCTCTTGGTCGGAGGATCCACCTTCCAAAGTCTTCTCTAAGAAGGGCAACAAAAGCTTCAAACGATTACGTTTCTCAACTTCTGAGACCAACTCCTTGAGTGGAACACGGCCCAAAACAGACATCAAAAGTCCCTTAATGATGTTCTCATCACAGTCAACATCCAACAATCCAGCTACAACTTGAGGGGTGTTAGATGGGTTGACTTGTTGGACGTAGACCTCAATAAACTTGTAGTACTTGTTTTTGTACAAGTACAAGATCAAGTCGTGCACGAATCCGAAACGGTCACACACAATAATCAATGGGAGCTGATCCTCCAATTGGGCTTCCTTCAAGAAGTTCTTAACCTTCTCGCCATTGTAAACGTTGTTGTCACGAACAACCCGCTCAATTTCCTTGACCTGGTTCACCTTAGAGGCAGCCTCAATGTACTTGAAAACCACATCTGGCTCCTGGGTCACGTTGACAATCAGTGACAAATAGTAGTACTTGCCCTCGTTACACTTGTAAGTCTCAAAAAATTTAATCAAGTTCAATGGTCCAAGCAAGTCAGAGTACTTAGTGGCAACTTGAATCACTACTTGCAAGTTTTGTTGCATGTTGCTGGCCATCAACTCGTTCAAAGCGGCCATAGATTGCTGCACATTGAGTTGACCAAAGTAAGAAACAAGCCAGTCTGGTTGCAACACATTGGTGTGAACAATGACACGCTTGATGTCCTTGATGTCGTCATAGTGCTCTAAAGCTCTTTGGAACAAGCCGGACTTTTCGCACAACTTACCGATTGAAGGCTTGTCGTAGTGGGAAAACATTTGGTTGCCCAAGATGGCATCGGCCACTTGTGGCGCATGAAGCAAGTTGGTCTCCAAAAGTTTGGTTTGCAAGTGGCCCTCAGCTGGCGAGTCGTTCTTCAAAGCATCCAAAAGGAAAGCAGTTCCTTGTTGGATCAAGTTCTGCAGGAAGAACAAGTCTGCGACGGACTCAACGTTGATAGGAACCTCGCCATTGGCCAAGAGCAGAGTAGCAAACTCACTTGCCTTGTCAGGGTTAACGCGGACCAAGTTTTGGATCAAGTTGGTGTAGTCCGGTTCATAGCCGACCTTCTGACAGTATGGCAAGATCTTGTCAAATTGTCCCAACTCAGCCAAACAAGAAACAACCTTAATGCTGACGTTAGCACGGATGTAGACAGCCAATGCCAATGCCGGGTCGTTATAAGACTTGACAATATCACCCAACTCTTCCGAACAAGTCAACTTGTCTTCCTTCAACCACTTCTCAAAGAGAGGCTTACGGTCTTGTTGCAATACAGGCTTGGCGAGTTCTACACTCTCGTATTGATTCAAAGAACCACGATCCAAAAGGGTAGAAAAGTACTGTAAGATAGGCAGAATCTGACCTGGTTGTGGCGTAATATGCTTCAACTTGTCAATGGTGTCCTGGGTACGCAATTGCTCCGAGGAAGCAGCCACCTTGGCCGCAGTGGCGTAGTCACCCTGACTCAAGCAGTTTTGAAACTGTTGCCTGAACAAGTTCTCAGCGCCAGGGAATCCACCACGAGAGGCGATCGAGAGTGCCAAGGGAACGTCCTGCAATTTCTCCAAGAGATAAGGAATGATCTGGTCTTGAGCAATCTCTACAGCCAAAACTTGACCCAGCTTGTTGATGGTAAGGATACCAGTACCATCATTATAAGGACAGGCGGTGAAAACAGGGTCGACAGTGATTCTGTTGACAAACAAGTTGGATCCAGTCTCGATGTCGTACAAGTGAATAAAACCGTACTTAGTCAAGATGTAAATGATTCCGAACTTGTCCAGCGCTTGCAAGCTGACAGGAAAATCGTTACTGGCATCAGGTGGGAAGAAAATGTCAACACTCTTTTTGGCGAAAGCTGGATTGCCATCAACATGGTCAATTTCAATGATGTGCATTGTACCTTGACCCAGAGCAGACTTGTTACCAATACAGAACACCTTGGTGGGTTGGATGGCACCAGACAACTGAACTTGAGCAAATTTACACACATGACCTTCAATTGCCTGGGACACACCTCGCGACTTGCAGTACAACTGCGTGTGGCCAGCAATTCTGCCATCCTCTTGGGCGATACCAGTGACTGCAAACCAGTTTAAGGCGGGCTCGGCGACCATGTTGATGATTTGACAGTTGTTCAAGCAATGGTGTCTGTCAGTGAGCTTTTGAGGGCCGTCATTGGTGCCATCAAAGATGCTCCAAGTGTAGATTGTGGTGGCGGTGACGAGACCTAACACTTGCTCGTCCAACCATTTCCACAATACAACGGGCGATTCAAGGGTGAAGGACTTCAATCTTTGCTTGGACTCCAAGTTGAACACTTGCAAAGTGGTACCGTTGGCTCTCAATGCAATCACATTTTGGGTAGGGTGCATAATGGCATTATCAGCGCTCATGTTCTTTCTGACCACATTCAAGTTGTTTTTCAACTCGACAATGGCGACGGTGTTTCCTTGCGCCCCACTCTCTCTGATACACACGTAACTGTCAGACTCCAAAGTGGTGGATTTGAAGTCTAGAGATTGGGGCTGGATGCCCAATTGTGTCAACTCGCCCAATTGCGTGAAGTTGATTGGAATATCAGACATTTTGCAGATTTTTCACGGAACTATGCGTGTGGGTTATGTTTTCTTTTGTGGGGTGAGGGTGTTTGATGACTTTCACGCGATAATATGGATATTGCAATCGGAAAATCAGGTCAAAATCACTTTCAGTAACAAATACACCTGAAGAGCTATATAACTAAAGTCAATAATGGGGCGATTGGTTCTCCGGTTCAGTGTTGTTCTATTCTTAGGTGCGTCGTTGGAAGATGCGAGTAGAAGCGGTGAATTGGCTTTCCAAAGGCAATTGAATATAGATGGTCGCAATTAAAAGTTGTGAATGGCACGTGCGCTGCAGGGGGGCTGATTTGCAAGGCAAGGGTTCTTCACAATTAGAGTTGTTTCCAGTGGTGGTGGTGGCAGTTCGACAAGTTGTTGGTTGGTATAAGCAGGACGAGAGGCACGGGTGTGCTTGTTTATCCATGGCGTAGATCCACGTCAAGTGGGAATATTGGAAGTGAAATCGGCTAGCTTCTCGGGTGCAACAAAGTTCGTGAAAATGTGATAATGCTTTTATTTTCATTGAGTTCATCGAGGCTTGCTTCCATATAGTAGGGAAGGCTCATTTAGGAGTGCTTTAGGGAAGTTGTGACTTCATCTAAATGATATACAAATAAAGGTACGAAAGTAATTAAATTTGTTACAATTTTGTTGGATTTATGAGAGAATTTACGAGTTATATGCATTTGAAGGTTTTCTCTACGATAAGCGATGTAATTAAGGGATCTTACACTCAAGAACGCCTCAGGCAATTTTCCAGCGAGTTTGATTCATAGACTTTTAAAAGCTCTTTCTGTGAATGTGTGACTTAATTGTTGGTGCAAATATCCTATTAGGCTTGTAAACTCTTAAAAGGGGTTCAAACCACCGCTGAAACCTCTTCTTCATCATTTATAGCGGAGGCAGAACTGTATTCAACACATCATCAACTAATTTGTTTCTGAATCCGGTTGTTGTACGCATATCTTTTACCAGTGCGTACTCTCTAATGAAAGTCTTTACACAATGCCAGTCGCTTCCATACCAGTCGCCTGTGAGTACAGAGATTTGCATTTTGCGTTGCAATTCATTGCCTGGTGCGTTGTTCATAAACGTCTCATTTCTTTCCCAGTCCACTAACCAGTAGCAGACCTTTCTATAAGCCACCTTCACATAATCGGGGGTAACGAACGCTCGATCACGATCGTGGCGATTATTCCACACAACTAGAGTCTTACAAAGATCAACTATGCTAACAGTCGCTTTATATGTTGGTCGTGATGATGCAGGCGCCAAAGATGTGAGTCTGTGAGATCGTGTAAAAGTCATTAATGAACTCACATACTCGCGGACCTCCGGGTCGAAATACACATCCTTCAATCGATTTCGGCACTCTTCTAGATCCCAATCCCAATTTGTAGTACACGTCCGATTGTTATCGTCAAGAAATAGACTTTGACAGAACCACAAACGCTCCTTGATCAAAGGGTCAATTTTAGGCATTGTGCTCCCAAGAACCATGACGGGAATGATTATAAAAATCTCGGGGACATGAACTTGGCGCCCATTCAAAACTATAGGCTCCAAACTTTGGGCTCCCTTCGATGCCTTGGTGTTGTACTGCTCCACTTCGTCAAAGACATCTAGAATACCGTTTCTAGCCTTTCTTTCTAAGTTACAAGTCTCAAGGTTTTTCCAAATGACTATATTGTATAACAGCTGAGTGCCTGCATTGTTTGTATGTAGAAGATTGGCAGGAAGCTCGCTGTGGTCGCGCTGGATATCTATTTCAGTGTAAGACAAGGAATCATCGTAAGTTTTGAACAAATCTACGATCAGACGGACGCACTGTTCGTAATCATTAGTTACACATGAAATGTTTCGTCTCGCTATGAGTGCAATTGAAATTGACGTTCGTAGATTATTCATTGTGTAGTAACGATAAGAGCTTGGGTATGTGTGAATTTCTCCGGACCTGTATAAGGCAGCAAAATGTGCGCGATATATTTTTTACCAAGAGTTTTCCCTGCAAGCAAGACTCCGTGGCCAAGCTGGTTAAGGCGTAAGACTGTTAATCTTGAGATCGTGAGTTCGATCCTCACCGGGGTCGCTTAATTTTTTTTTGTTTTCTCTCGGTTGATTCTCTTTCAAATAAGTGGGATGAACGACTTCTAGGTGCACATAATTCTCCTCTTACCCAGTTGAAGGATTTTTTTTTTGAATTGCATTGAAGAACATATTGCCTTTAAAATTGAACTATATTTCTCTAGAGTTCTACGAATACATTTTCTGAACTCTTTCTGTCTCCTTTGTCTTAAGATACTCTTTGCGAAATCTGGGGTAAACAGATCATCACTCATCATGGCTCCTCCAATATACGTGAAAGGTGGTGCCTGGACCAATGTGGAAGATCAAATCCTTCGAGCGGCTGTTTCAAAATATGGTCTAACTCAATGGGCCCGTGTAGCTTCCCTATTACCCAAGAAAACTGCGAAGCAGGCAAAGGCAAGGTGGAACGAGTACCTTAATCCAACAATCAACAGAACAGAATGGTCCCAACAAGACGATGAAAAGCTTCTTAATCTTGCAAAGCTTCTTCCGAACCAATGGAGAAGCATCGCTTCGGTCATGGGAAGGACCTCAACTCACTGTCTTGAGCGGTACCAGAAGCTTTTAGACGGAGCCCTGAAAGATGGAGAGGACGAAGGGGATGAAAATGCTGTAGACACGAATTTTACGGGCCCCGGAATAGAGGCACTCCCCGCGCTAGGTAATGCCTTTGAGAGTCTACCGTCTAGGCCCGATATGGAAGACATGAGTGAAGATGAGGCAGAGATGTTGTCGGAGGCAAAGGCGCGGCTCGCAAATACACAAGGTAAAAAAGCGAAACGAAAGGAGAGAGAGCGCTTACTTGAAGAGAGTCGAAGGATAGCTTTGCTCCAAAAGAGAAGAGAGCTCAAGGCTGCTGGAATCAATATCAGCTTAGTCCTGAAGAATAAACAGCGCCGGAAGGAGTTTGACTACAATGCCGATATCCCGCATGAAAGACAGCCGCCACCTGGACTATATGACACATCCAAGGAGGATTCTCAGAACACAATCGACAAAGCCAGTTTCCATAAAACGGTGTCTTTTAAAGGTTTGGGTGAGACTGACAAAAAGAAGCGCAGCGCAGAAGACGATACAAAGGACAATAAACGTGCCAAGAAGAGCATTCTGGAAGCAGCGCATTCGGTTTCTGAAGTTGCCAATTATCAACTTGCGAAAAGACAAGGTCTCGTTTTACCAGAACCCGGCGCAGAATCACAGTCAAGTAAGTCTGTAAGTGATCTGAATGTCCCTGTGAGTGACGTAATGTCTAAATCGGAGAGAAAGAGGCTATTGTCGACGCTCAAGGCTCATTTAGCCAAGCTCCCCAAACCTAGAAACGAAAACCCACCTCCCATTCCCTCCTTAAAATATGGTATAGAATCAGCGAGCACTAATCTTGGAAACTCTGATAAACAAGAAAAGCGTCAGACGTTAGTGGTTCAAAAGGGATATCTAATCCCCAACCCAAAGCTTTTGAACAAGACCGCAAGTAATACATCTGTTATTGAGAACACAATTCAAAGGGAGCTTGAAAGACTAGTTACTTCTGATTACATTCAATTTTCAAATCCAATGGCCGCGGGCGAGGTTGTTGAGGGTCTAACTGAGAATGAGTGGAACGCCATTGAGAGTCAAGTTGAACTCGAGCTAGATCAAAAACAGACAGTTAAAGACGAGCCATTTTCACTTGAAAAGAACAGCAACACGATCGAAAAAGTAATTGATATTCTCAGTCAATTGGACGCTCAAGCTACCGCTGCAGAGAGAGCTATTGAGGATCAATTTGCAGCCACCGATGCAGGCATCAACCAAGTCTTTCAAGAAATCCAGGCCAAAGTGCCCGAATTCTTCCGCGCTCATAGTGAAGAAAAGCTATATGAAGAGATTTTGCATGACGAGAAAGTGGCTCTTTCGCTGCGCCACGCAAGACTTAATGAAATGGTAGAGGATATAAAGGATGCTGAGCGTAGAGCCGAAAGGGCGTAATTATTCTTCGCTCAAAATGAAGGAATTGAAACATTTATTTACTTGAAGAAGTAGCTGTACTTATAGACATAATTTCAACAAATTGTATCAAATCAATTGTCGACGCACTTCACAAACTAAGCTAGTGGACGAGAAAGTCCCACCAAAGTCACAATTCTTTTCTTAATTTCAATATACATAAAAATTCGCAAACCTAATTTCGTCTTTTGATTTTATCCCCTTGGGGCATTCCTAGCATGGGGTATACGCAGTACTACAACACCTTTGAACTCTCTTGATAAGAATAATGATAAGCAATTTCTTGTGCCTCCCATTATT
This sequence comes from Australozyma succicola, assembly GCA_030563905.1. Taxonomy (NCBI): domain Eukaryota; kingdom Fungi; phylum Ascomycota; class Pichiomycetes; order Serinales; family Metschnikowiaceae; genus Australozyma; species Australozyma succicola. The sequence continues at coordinate 132,012 of JAJMKM010000015.1, forward strand.
TCAAATAGCAGATTGCCCAATTAAACTGACGTTGGCCCAGCTAATCAAGAAAGATTTCTTTCAACCCGCATCGTCTTTCAGCGCAGACCTAAACAGGGCCCAAGAGCTTCACAGTTTACTAGCCGTCAATTCCACCTCCACTTCTTTAGATTTGACTCAATACCAAGAAACGATTCTTCAATTTCTTCAATTGATCAGCGATGTGTCTCGCAGATTCCCAGACAATGTCATTACTTTCGAATGGTTCTCTACTCTACGATACAACCCTGCGTCTCGCCAGGTTTCCAGCTGGAACCTTGAACAGGCTCATCTAATATACCAATTTGGGGCAGTCCTCTGTCAGCAAGCACATAATGAGAATATTTTCCATGATGAGGGTGTTAAGAAGGCGTGCCATCTATTTAAACAGGCCGCTGGCTGCTTTCTGTTTCTTGAGACATTCGTGCATGAAAACTCACTTGTTTCTCAAGACTTCGATGCATCAACCTTAGAAGCCCTTAAATTATTAATGCTTGCACAAGCCCAGGAGGTTATATGGCTCAAAGCAGTGAGTAACCCGGCCATGAAGAACACGCTCGTAGCTCGTTTGTCTAAGAGAGTTGCGGATTTATACGAACAGGCAATCTCCCCAGCAGTAAAATCAAAAATTATCATATTGGATTGGACAAACCATATGCGTGTCAAAATGAACCACTTCATCGCTGCTTCGTACTATAGAATGGCAATTGTATCTCTTGACAACTTCGAGTATGGTAACCAAGTGGCATTCTTGAAAGCTGCAGCAAACAAATGCATAGAGGCTCTTTCACATAAGCGATACGTTGCCTCTGATGTGATTGAAGACTTGCAAGGGTTGCAAGAGACTGTGAACTCCATGCTCAAGACCGCAGAAAAGGAAAATGATTTAGTATTCTTAAAGCCTGTTCCTAATTCCCAGGATCTTCCGCCGATTGATGCGGTCTCAATGGTAGAGCCGGAAATTCCTTCCCAATTAAATGCACAAAGCTCTCAGCACGCCTTTGCCACTCTTGTGCCCTTCGCTATCATTCAAATCGCACAAGCATTTAAGGAAAGGGAGGAACTGTATTTGAAGCAAACTTTCGCGGAACCACTACTGGCCCTTGGAAGAATATTACATCAATTTCTTGCTGAAAGAGACCTTCCAGCAAAAATAGACACTATTCAAAAACCTGAGAATATTCCAGATTCTATCATAAGTCACCTGAAAGAAATAGTCACAATTGGAGGTATTCGAATCATAGAGGATTCTATGTCGGAAGTTTCTGAATTGGCGGTGAAGGGCCGAAACCTCATCTTTGAGTGCGAAGAGAGACTCCGGATGGAGCGCTATGAAGATGAGATCCTTCGTGAACGAGGAGGTGATGCATGGACTAGACTACCCTCAGACGATGTTTCTGCTCCACTCAACGAGAAAATTGAGAAGATGAAAAATTACATCCAGCAGGGCCATCAGAGTGATATCCTAATTGGTGAAGCATACGAACAAATCAAGCCTGCCTTGGAAGTTTATTGTGGAGGTAAAGAAACGCTTCAAAGAAAAATTCCAAGCTCAATGTATGTTAAGCTAGACCCCGAAATGGGCAAATTGGTAAATCATCTTAAGGAATTGATCTCAGAGGCCAACAGAATGGAGTCCAACAGGCAAAAATTCATTGCAAGCTTAAACGGCAAGTCGAGAAACAATAGCGTGCTTCCATTAGTTCTTAGCGAATATAAAAGAAACCCGGCACAGTTCCAGTTTCCTAATGGTTCGATTGACCCTGTGAAGTTCGAACCCATCTATGAAAAGCATTTGCAGAAATTCATCGAAGACATTGTCTATGTTGAGAAGCTGAAGCAGAGCCAGACTCAGTTAGAACAGCAAATCGAAGAAAGCAATGCAAGATTCGGTCGCTCAAAGGAAATTTTGAATAACGCGGCCCAACAAGAACGCTTGAAAGCCCTCAAATATTTTGAGAATGCCTACGTACAATATTTGGAGCTCATTGCAAATTTGAACAGAGCGCTCTCTTTCTACAGTGACTTCATTGAGAAGGGTAATGGAGTCCTCCGCGAACTTGAAGAATTTTTGTACTCGAGACGAGAAGAAGCTCGCGAGTTGACTTTGCAAATACAAAATCAACAAAATTTCAGTCAGATTGAGCGTAACATGTCGCAATCCAAGTTGGCAGCGCCACAAAGCATTCGCCCCAACTCGTTTCACAGACTCCCCGAAAACAATGGATAAGTTTATAGACAATTTTCTAGATTTCAATATGGACAAGAATGAAACATAATTAGATATGACAAGCGATTAAATAATCTCAAAACTTAAGAAATTGTACTGTCAGGCGACGCTCGCATCCTTCATCTTTCCCTGTATCAGTGTTCCACACCTATATATCAGATAATGCGATGCGCATCACCTCTATCGATGTAGATGGTTCTTCGGTACCTCCGCTTTGTCAAAAATTACATAATGACGCAGCCGAAAAAAAGTGTCATTACGATTGTTGGGACGACTGGCGTCGGAAAATCGCAGGTATGTTATTTTTGAAGTGCCAATTGGCTGGAATACAACTAACTCGCAGTACAGCATAGAACTAGCCAAGGCTATCAATGGAGAGATCATCAATGCTGATTCAATGCAAGTGTACAAACGAGTACCTATCATAACCAACAAGCATCCAATCGCTGAGCGTGAGGGTGTTCCTCACCATGTCATGGACCATGTGAACTGGGGTGAAGAATACTTTATTCATAGATACAGCGATGAGGCCAATGCAGCAATTGAGAAGATCCATGCTCAAAATAAAATACCAATTATTATTGGTGGCACTCATTATTATCTCCAGAACCTCTTATTCAAGAACAAAACTGTGGGTGAGATGGAACTGTCATATGAAAAGAAACTGATCACTGCAGAACAGCTTGAGGTCCTCGATGGACCGGTTGAGAATCTTTTTGCTGCGGTATCAGAAGTTGACCCGCTTATCAGTAAGAAATTCCATCCGAAGGATCAGAGGAAATTGCGCAGGGCGCTAGAAATTTATTACACAACTGGTCAGCGGCCAAGCGACATGTACCAGGAACAAAAACTAGAGGAACTAGAAGATACATCTCTAAAATATAAGACTCTACTCTTTTGGCTATATTGCGATCCCGAAACGCTTCGGTCGAGGCTTGATAAGCGAGTAGATGCAATGATGGAATCTGGCGCATTAGACGAGATTAAAGAGATGAATACTGCCTACCAAAACACGACACCCAAACCAGATATAACAACTGGGATATGGCAAGTGATTGGTTTCAAGGAATTTCTCCCTTGGCTAGAAACGGGACAAACTGACGCAAAGGCTTTTGAAGAAGGCGTCGAGCGCATGAAGATTCGTACAAGACAGTACGCTAAGTACCAAGTGAAATGGATCAAAAAGTTGTTGGGAGTTGAATTATTCAAAGAAGCACGATTCAACTATAAATACGGAGGCAAATTGTATATATTAGATGCCACAGACTTATCGAAGTGGGAAAGCAACGTATCAGATAGGGGTCTTTCTATTGCAGCAGAATTTTTGGAGAAGGGCCCATCTAAAGTTGAAAAAGACCAGGCGCCTGAACACCTTAAAAGCTTGTTGCCATCATCAGAATTCTTTGAAAATTTTAATAGCAACAAGACCATAACGGCTTCAAACAGCTGGAAACACTATGAGTGCTCCGTATGTACCGATCCTGATGGGAAACCTCTTGTCGCTGTTGGGGATAGGAGTTGGGAAATCCATGTCACCAGCCGAAGACATAAGAAGAAGCTTCAATCGAACGAAAAAAGGAAGCAACACGAAGAGCTTATCAGAAAATATAAGAAGCCAAAAGACTCTGAGCCTAACCAATCATAATTCTAATAGAAGTCACGTGTTATGGAATCCTCCTGTAGTTGTTATCCTGAGAATAGAAATATCATAGATATGCCAAATTAACAATAAACAAAATTTATTCGATATATATTAAAAAAATGTCTGTCCTATAAGCTTCGTTCCTCATGGCCCAATGGTCAAGGCGTCTGGCTACGAAAGTAACCACTTCTGTTGGAACCAGAAGATTCCAGGTTCGACTCCTGGTGGGGAAGCTTCTTTTTTTCATATAATATCTTTTTTAATACCCCACGAATTTACCAAGGCAGGTCGCACACCATTATTTGATATCTTTCTGAGCCACTGTCTCATTTATGCGAATCTTTAGTCTTTATATCCTCAACAAGGCTGGTGGTCTTGTCTTTCAAAAGGATATCAACACTGGTCTCTCGAAACTCTCTGCGAATGACTACCTTGTTTTAGCCGGTACCCTCCACTCAGTTCATGCAATTGCCACCAAGCTAAAACCAGCTGGATGCAAAAGCACTCACGAAGACCCCCAGAGCATAAATAGTCGAATCCTTGCCACAGGACGGGCAGTAACTCCAAACCTCAACAACCTGGGGCTTCAGCATGTTGATACCGATTTCTTCAGCTTATACGTATTTCAAACGCTCACCGGCATAAAATTTGTTATTGTGACTAGCCCAGCTGCCAAACAGGATCACTCCTTAGAAACTCCCGGTTCGGTCAAGGGCGAGCTCCGTAAGCAATACGAATTAGTTGAGGAGTACTTTAAACAATTTTATATTCTCTACTGCGACTATGTGATGAAAGATCCATTCTATTCGATCGACATGCCAATCAAAAGCGCGCTTTTCGAGGCAAAGGTAAAGACTGCTTGTGAAGTATAGGTCAAGTGGCTGGCCACAAACTTATCCCGAACCGTTCTATGTGGGATATATAGTATGTAGTAGAGTGTTCAATTGATAGACTATGCAATCTGGAATTGGTGGTACAAAACATTGTTACCGACGACAGCTTTTAGTTGAATTCGAAAGCTCAGCTACTCCATCCAAAAGAAAATGTCTGGGGGCTTATTGACATTAATACTAGTAAATCATAGCGCAGAACATTCGTATCTGATTTACCATTCAATGGTGTCTACCGTACTCAACTCTAACATATCTCATCACAAGTGACAAACAATAGATAAACATATAGAAAATGATTCAACTACAATTCCACTTACTTGTAATACTTCTGTGCCCGTGATTCTGTAGATTCATTAACGTGGCCACTTTCATTTCGTTCGCTTCATATCTTATCTATTATCTTCCTGCAGACCTCATCACTGAAATTTGCATCACTTCCCAATGGAGAACACGGAACAAAAACCACCCTTAGAGTCTAGAATTGGCAAGGATAAGCCATTCACTTTTGGACAAAGATTCTTAACAGACGAGGATCAAGTCTTCAGCCATAATGCCTGGGACCACGTAGAATGGGGACAAGAACAGATCGACGATGCAGAAAAACTCATAGCGAAACAATACGAGCAGCCGGTGAATGATTTTAACAAAAAGCTATACAATTCAAATCCTGCAAAGTATTGGGATATATTCTACCGCCACAACCAGGAAAATTTCTTCAAGGATCGTAAATGGTTGCAAATCGAGTTCCCATCCTTGTATGAGATGACTTCTGAAACTTACGACAAACCAGTTACCATCCTAGAGGTTGGGTGTGGTGCAGGCAACACGTTCTATCCTATTTTGAATCAAAACAAAAACCCAAATTTGAAAATTTACGGCTGCGACTACCTGAAAGTTGCAGTTGAGATCGTGAAGAAAAACGAAAACTTTGAGCCTTGTCATGAGAAAGGCATTGCATATTCATCTGTATGGGACTTGGCCAACCCAGAACAAATTATTCCTGAAGATATGGAGCCTAATTCTGTGGATATTGTCATTATGGTGTTTGTTTTCTCGGCCTTGAGCCCAGATCAATGGAAACATGCGATTTGCAACCTTAACAAGGTACTCAAACCTGGCGGACAAATTCTTTTTAGAGACTATGGAAGATACGATCTCGCGCAAGTCAGATTCAAGAAGGACCGGTTATTGGACGACAACTTTTACATTCGTGGTGATGGCACTAGAGTTTATTTCTTTACTGAAGAGGAGTTGAGAACTATTTTCGCCACTGAAGGCCCATTTGAAGAGATAAACATCGCTACAGACCGCAGGCTTCTTGTTAATAGAAAGAAGCAATTGAAGATGTACCGTATATGGCTTCAAGCCGTATTTCGCAAGCCTGAATGAGTTGACAGGTATAATTAGACAATTAATAGATAGAGGAAATTATCCAAATGGCGCAATTGCCGCCACACCTGAGTAATTTCAATTGGTAATAGAATGTCTGCTTCTACACCCTGTATAAGTATTTTAGAATCATGAAGCGACTCTTCGACTAACACATCATATAGGGTATTGGGGCTCCCATCCTCCTTATTAGGGGAAAAGGCGACTTGAGATAAGACGCATAAGCCCATGCGATACAATTTTATTGGAATTTTGCGACCTGCTTCAGTCTCTAATGCCGTTTTTTTCATAGTAGACTGGTACATATCATAATCGTGACGTTGTATAGCCTTCCACAAGGCTTTAGTATCGTCCTCACTCATACCTAAAATCGCTCGCGAGTTACCTTTTAGAACATAACATGATTGTTTCAATTGATTGATCAAAATTTGGTATACTGTTTGAGTGTAGTTGACGTGCTCCCCCATTATTGGGGTTGCAAAGGGTATTATTTGGTCATCTGGGTAAGGTGATTCTGCACTGGAAGCAAATAACGTTAGCTTCCAAGTCGCTGTCTTCTCATGCGACGGTAATTGGAATGCGTCATACAATACACCAATTGGAATGTTCCATTTCAATGGGTTGTTATCAAGCTGAAGCCAGACAGGAGTACATTCTAGTTGTGGGTTCAAGGAGATAATGGCGAAATAATGCGCGATCTCAGAATAGTAGAGAGGCAAATATGCATTACGATGTAGCTTGACAAGGTACTCGTGGCTCCCGTATACAATTCGAGCGTTTACTGATCCAGCCCATAGCTTTTCCTTGACGACATCCATAGCCAGCACAGATATAAGCGAGTGCCCCTCGTAAAAACAAGTGCCTTATCGGTTTCTTGAGAATTTTAATTTGGACTGTAAAAGCATATAACTCTCGTTAATAAAAATATCTTGTGAATGTTTTTTAATATGAATTTAATGAAAACTAATTTCCAGTTTTCAGCAGATTTAACGATGTATACTATTTACATGCTGGTGCTCAAGACTTAAAAAAGTACAAACCTCAACGTTTTTATTTAGCCGCACTGCAGTTTAAATTATTTGACATTATTTTGGTAACAGAAACCAGTAGTGCCCTTTTTTTATTTGCTCCTATTCTTAAACTTTAATGACACTAGCTGGTTGATCGAACCCTTTACTTCTATTTTAAACCGTCTTGAGATATGCAGGAAATGTTTCAACGACGGCACATTACCCACCTCTCGCATATCAGTGGCAGATCAGTTTGGACGCACACTGAGCATTACACTAAGAACGAAGCGCTTGGACGAAATAAATAATTATTCTTTACCAGCTACACAGAATCGCAACCTCGCAAATATTTTTATACTTATCGCCCTGGATACTATCATGTTTGCTATGCCCCTCTATTTCCAGCCGAGATCATGGCTGCACATAAATGCTTCATTCCTCCTGCATCACTTGCAGCCATATTCCTTCTGAGATATCACCAGCCACCCTGATCATCCCTAGGCACGGAGAGTATATAGTCATGACACCCCCGCATATGTAATTAAAACCACACATTAATCCGTATCGTCATCTCTTCAATTCACTTTTAATACCCTTATGCCCTCTTTCTTCCCTACCTTTCACCTTCCCAAAACCCGCCAAAAGAATGCCCTCTCTCCTGCTGATCTCGAGGTGCCCAGAAACCTAACTCAAGACTTCGATGGTTCAAAAGCCGTAGAATCATTTATACCACGCAAGTTTTCCGTGAAGCACATGCCAGAGATGCCACCTTACAACAAAAGAACTGGTCAAGTTTTGAGAGGAAAAAGAGTCCAATCTATGCCAGGGACTTTGGCGCCCCCATTACCGGTCTATAATCAACCTGAGATCTATGCGCTCAAATACCAGGATACACAAGATATGCCGCCACCAGTACCAATGAAAGAAAAAAGGTATTCTTCTTACCATAGTGGAAGTGCCTATTCATACAATAATGTCAATCTGGTGCAAAGATCGAGAGGCACTCTTATATCATCCCAAAATCAACAAATGTCCACAGAAGAAAAGGAAAAGCATTTTAGACGTCGCACATACGATCCGTATGGCAATTCTTTAGATTCTTCTAAATCTTTCGGCCATGCTAGAATTATCTCTCCGCCCCCAACTAATCATATAGATAGCATAGACCATGGAACGATCGAATCTGGTCTGAATCATAGCTCGACTTTTGAAAAAATTCCTCAGAATGATTCCAGATCCACGGTTGATTCTGAACTATATCAACATCCGGAACTTAAGACGAGCTATATGAGTTCACTTTATAACTTTTACCTTCAAGGCGACTGCGCTTCTTCCGCTAGTTCGGTGTACGATAACGAAGATAGACAACCTGAAAAAACTCAAACTGAATCTTTAAACCCTAGTCTGACGCGGGCAAGCTTTAGAACCATTGACTTTTGCCTTGACTCATGCGCGGATTACGATAAATCTCGTTTTATGATTCCAGCCGCCGAAACTTTGCAAAGCAAGCGATTTTCTTCGTCACAAATACCCAGCAGCGCCTACATGAAGCAGCAACGAGCCATTCCAATGAGGGCAGTGAGTGAACAGCCTCAAGTACCCAAGAAGAATGCAGCACAAAGATGGTCATATGCTCAGCCAACTACACAAGCAATTTACAAAAAGGAAAAGGAGTTGCCTGTGATTGCGCCTGCGACTCATCGTCATTCTGTGGATGCAAACGGGTTTAATTACAAGGCAAGGATGAGACAGTCTCTTCAAGACCCTGTGAAGAAGAACAAATTCTCCGGATGTAATAGTCCTTCTATGCCACGCGCAGTATCAAATCCTATACTACAAATCAAGCAGATTCTTCATGGCCAAAGCTAATAGAAATTCTACATAGAGCCTATTAATCATAATATCATTAGACAAGTTGAACTTTTCAAGAAATTTGCCCGCCTCAATGGTCTACTGTAGCTTAACAACCAACGAGTCGTCTTTGTACAAGTTTACATAATCCTCAATGCCATACCTGGAGGCTACATCTTGATTGATGAAGCGGCCTCCCAAATAGTGTGCCTTTCCCTCTGAGTTGAATATCTCAGCACAAGGTTTAGGCGCGGTCAAACTGACAAGCATGGAGGCGCCAATATCAACATCCCCTGGGCCCTCATCTACATCCCAACCAGAAGGAATGTCCACAGAAATTATTGGGGGTAAAGAAGTTGAGTTCTTGCTTAAATAGCTAATGAGCTCATTGAATGGTTCTCGGATGGGAGGGTGAAAGGAAAACCCAAAAAGAGAATCAACAATGACTTTTACAGATTTATCTTCAAGTAGTGTCTTTAATTGAGCCAAGTTCTCAACCAGCTCTACGCCTAGGTCTTCAAGCTGTTTTGTCAAGTTTACGTAGAGCTCTTTTTGAGGTCTTTTGGGATAGAACAAAACGGGTTGAGCATAATTCCAAAGCTTTAGATGACGAGCACATACCAAACCATCTCCGCCGTTATTTCCTGGTCCAACCAAGATCAAGACTTTTTCAGCATTATTAGTTTTTTTGGCAGGGGGGTACTCCTGGTAAATAGCCTTAGCAACTGCTTGCCCTGCTAATTCCATCAATTGGTCGATGCTGAAGCCACCAGTCGACATGAGTTCCTTATCTAGTAGCGCAGCCGTTTTCGCTGATAACGCTTTAAACATGATATGTTTCTTATTTCAATGTTGTGATGTGGCGCAGTCAGATCTCTTCTGTATGTATTCAGTTGGTGAGTTCAGATAGGCAACTGTGAAGTAACGCGGGAGTGTAGGTAATGTAAGATCGAAGGTTTTATGCAAGACCGATTGATTCGAACCATAACCATTAATCTTTAATCTGTAATTAAGTTAAGAAAAAAAAAAAGAAATACAATATTGATGCTGAAACAGGCTCAGTTAAAACGGACGTCTTGCTTACCAAGTGACTAGACTCCATTAGTCGAAGCGATGTGGCTTGCAACAGTCGCAAGCGACCCAGCCGCCCTGCAGGAGGCTGTTCATCACTGATAAGGACAAGATATAAAACACCCGATGTTTCCCGTGAGTCGTCCGAGCTTAATTCTCATACATTCAAGAAGCATCAAAATCTTCTAATTTTGGACTCACACATTCGCTATCAGAGTATTGAAACTAATTTAAGTTCAAAACCTCAGAAGTATTGAGAGAGCGATCGTCACAAAAGGCATTCTCTTTCCTTACTTTAACACTTAACGAGACAATTTACAAGTTGACAGGTACAGTAGCACTTATCGATTGGTTCGGCGGAAACGTTGTTGGTGACAACGCTCAAGTCGCACAATTACTTAGTGAGGCATCGAAAAGTTGGCACATCCGCGAGTCGGGGCTTCCATCTCATGTCATTGCATTAATTTTCTTTCTTTGTGCCGCTCATTGGTGTATGATCCAAATATTATAATGGACGGTTTGTAGTCAGGGACGACAGACGTTTAGCACGGGCTATTTAACTTCATTTCTTCCCGTAATAGCACAATCTTTTCTATTAATTAAATATGCTAATAAATCAAAAATCATAATTTAAATCATAATCTTTGTTCAAGATAGGCTGTCTGAAATGGACACGCGTTGCGTAGAACCTGGCATCCCATCATAATTTAGACTCAAGCATCACATGAGCAGAGAGAAATGCAAGTATTCAAGAAAGAATGGCAAAAGAATCGAAATTGGAAGAGAATGACAACATTCAAAATAAAATAAAAAAAACCGAAATGATCGAAATTTCAGCTGAGATAAGGTTCCGCTCAGCGAACAAGCACTTGCATTCCAGTCCTTCTATGCCGATGTCAAGCGGTATTTTTAGCAGCCGATCCACGTAAACATACGCATCTGTGGTACGCGTTCGCCCGAACGTGGAATTTTCAATGGCGAGAAAATGTAAATACTTAATTTTTTTTGACAAATTCCAAGCGAATCGAATTCAATTGTCGAATTTGTCAGTCTGATATTTCAGCTTCGCGTCTCGTAGGAACAATTTCCTCTCCATCTTGGCCCGGTCGTGCAGAGAAGAGGCGCACCTGGGATCCAAATCACACCGTTTGTTCAATCCTTTTCAAGTTTAGTTGATCAGTATACCAAAGTATCTCAATCCATTGACAGCCACATCTCAACACGAACACCAGAAGTTACCTCGTTTCGTGCCGATACCGAGCCCTGTGCCTTTTGTCAATATTTATACCCACCCTATATGAATTACAGTTTTTCGCTGCAAGGAGCTGCCACAGGTGGCTCCCCCATGATCAATTACAGGAAAGATGCCAAAAAGGCCATCAAGTTCACCATCATGGTCTCTGGAGAATCTGGCACTGGAAAATCCACCTTCGTCAACTGCTTGTTGGATCGTAACATCATGCCGCATGCATACGAAGGAACTAATGTCGCCCAGAAGACTTTGGCTTTCACACTGGCCACCACAGTAGCTTTACCCAACACATCCGTGTTGCCCCAAACTGAGTTCGACGCAAGTACAGCACACGAGGAACCTGGTATTGCCTTGACCGAGACGAGCGTCGAGGTTCTGGACGAGGATAGCGTCCGTTTACACTTGAACATCATTGACACGCCTGGTTTCGGTGACAACTTGAACAACGAGTTGTGCTTCGTCGAAATTGAAAACTACTTAAAACAGCAATTCGACTTGGTTTTGGCGGAAGAGACTAGGATCAGAAGAAACCCACGTTTTCAAGACACAAGAGTCCATGTCTTACTTTATTTCATCACCCCAACTGGCCACGGCTTAAGAGAACTAGATGTCACCTGTATGAAGCGCTTGGCCAAGTACGTAAATATCATCCCGGTCATTGGTAGAGCAGACACTTTCACAGAGGCAGAGTTGAAACACTTCAAGAACCAGATCAAAGTGGACATTGAGCGTTTTAACGTGCCAGTGTTTCAATTCGACAACTTCATGGACGAGTATGATGCTGACGATGACTACGATTTGATTCAAGAATGCAAATTTTTGACGAAATTGCAGCCCTTTGCCATCGTAGCCTCGGAACAAAACTTCGAGATCAAAGATATCAACACAGGCGAGTGCAAGACTATCAAGGCAAGACAGTATCCCTGGGGCTTGGTTGATATCAACAATCCAAAATACAGTGATTTCCCAATATTAAAATCTGTGCTTTTAGGCTCGCATTTGCAAGACTTAAAGGACTTGACCCACGACTTCTTATATGAGACCTACAGAACAGAGAGATTGAGTAAGGTTACTGGCAAAAATGGAGATGAAATTGATGATAATTCGCAATACGAAGACTCGGCACCTCAGCAAATCCTGGCTGCGGTTCCCTCTTTGTCCAATTTGGCACAGCTCACGAAGAATGGAGATATCTCCTTGGATTTGAGTCAAAACCCAGATGACACGGCTGCAGACGCTTCCTCCATAACAGAGAGCCAATCTCCTCGGTCTATGTTGTTGCCTGAGGACAACAACGCTAAAAAATCCCCACACATCAACGACGCATCCTCTTTCGTTTCTTCGAGCTCCAATATCTCTGGTACTTCTGGAAGAACAGGAGTAGACTCCACGAATCAGTCGTTCAAGAGATTGTCTATTGCCCCTCAAAGACACCAATTAAGACAGATATCTGAGACGGTGCCCTATGTTATTAGACATGAGCGTATTTTGGAGAGACAGCAAAAGCTCGAGGAAATCGAAATTGCAACAGCACGCGAGTTGGCTAATAGAGCTGCATTCTTAGAACAAAAGGCCGCCGAATTGAAGGCCAAGGAAAAATTGCTTCTTCAAAGACAAGAGGCAGCCAGGAGGGCAGAGTCCAAACGGGCAAGCACAGACACCAAAAGAACAGAGGAAGATGAGAGCGTGCTAGAGGTAAATGGAGACGCTGATGATTCGGAAAATTATACCGCTGTTGCCGACGAGGATGCGGAGACTGTCAATACAGAGGCCGAGGAGACTGAACAGCTACACTGAATTTAGTGTTGTTAGGTGAAGACTAAAATACAAAAGTCGAAAGAAGAAGAATTATTGCAAATCATTATTTTAAGTATTTTAAACAATTGAGAGCAGCTGTTTGAAGTGGATTCATTTATAGTGATAGTCAACACGCTTAGGACACACCCGAAGCATGGCATTAGAAACTGCTCAATTAGAGAATATGTATGAGCCACTCATATTGCACTAAAAAATAGAAAATAAATTGTCACAAAAGCATGTCGTTTCCAGGATAAAAAATGAACGAAAAATAGACTCACATTATTATTAGCACCTCTCTATTATTGAGCCGACAACCCTACGCTCGTGATAGAATGCACAAGTCTTGATTTTGGCACAAGGCTTTTGGAAATTGAAATTAAAAAGATTATTCACAAATACTCACCACCGCAATTATAGACAATATTAAGTTGCTTTCCGTCGTTCATACACGTCATGAACTGAAGCTAAAAGAAACTCATGCTTGGAATCGGTGCACACACGCACTGTACACATTTTTCTAATCTTGCGGTACAACTTCGTACCTCCACACCAGATTTGCCCGAGTAGGCCATAGCTGTACACATTGATCAACCAATTATCACTGTTCCCATTAGTTATCACAGTCCCCCTCAATTGTTGGTATCGCTGGTAATTTAACGATTCTCGAGCGATTTGTACTACACCTACCCTATACCCACGATAGACACTTACACGTCTACTTCTTACTCTACAAGATTGGCCCAACGCTTTTGGACAACTAAGCCAATTACGATCGAATCTAGAAGTATCATAAGCAAAAATGGATGTCGCCACGCTTTTGGAAACGGCGATGATGGCCAGCGATGCTGCCACCAGAAATAACGCCGAACAACAGCTTTCGCAACTTGCCGAGTTGCACTTCGAGGATTACATGAAAACCTTTGCCGAGGTGTTGGTGAGCAATTCTCTGTCCCAAGTCCGCATTTTGGCTGCGCTCGGTATGAAAAATCAGTTGACATCCAAGTTGGCTAATAAGAGGGCCGAGCAAAAGAACAGATGGGTAATGGCTAGCACGCAGATGAAGGCTTCTGTCAAAGAAATGGCCGTCTCTGTCTTATTGAGTGATGATAAGGATATGACCACGTCTATTTCGCAGCTTGTATCAGCAATTGCCCTAATTGAGCTTCCTCGCAACGAATGGCCAGAGCTTCTTCCTATTATCACGGAAAACACAAAGACAGAAAAGCCTTTGAATGTGAAAAGATCTTGTTTGTTGGCCATCGGATACATTTGTGAGTCCGCTGACCCGAACGACCCAATGATCATTGCTCAGTCCAATGGTATTCTTATTGCCATTGCTCAAGGTGTGCAATCCACAGAGCCACTGACTCAGGTTAGATTGACCGCTCTTAACGCATTGATCTACTCTTTGCTGTTCATTAAGAACAATTTCGAAAGGGAGGGTGAAAGAAATTACATCATGCAAGTTGTCTGTGAGGCCACGCAATCATCTGACGTTGAATTACAAGCAGCTGCCTTTGGCTGTCTAGCCCGTATCGTGCAATTGTATTATCACTACATGTCGCTCTATATGGAGAAGGCTTTATACGTCTTATCCATGAACGGAATGCTGAGCGCTAGTGACAGGGTTGCTTGTATGGCTATTGAGTTCTGGTCTACCATTTGCGAAGAAGAGTTCGAGATTGCCTACCAGCAACACGAACAGAGTGAGCGTGGAGAGGCCCCATCCGAGGAGCTTCGTTCCTACAACTTCACGTTGCTTGCGTGCAGAGAAGTCTTGCCTAGATTACTCAGTTTGCTTACGAAACAGAATGAAGACCCAGAGGACGACGACTGGTCTGTTGCCATGGCCGCTGGTTCTTGTTTGCAATTATTAGCCACCGCCACTGGTGTTTATGTTGTAGAGCCAACTTTAGCCTTCTTTGTTGCTAACATTGAGCTGGCTGACTGGAGAAATCGTGAAGCCGCTGTCATGGCTTTTGGTTCCATTCTCGAGGGCCCAGACATTGAGCAACTCAAGCCAGCAATTCAAGAAGCTATCAAGCCAATCGAAAGTTTGGTCCACGACCCTACTGTCCAGGTCAAGGAGACCGTTACTTGGTGTTTGGGTAGAATCACCGAGGTCGCATTGAGTGCTCTTGATTTCAATGCCGATTTGGAGCCTTTGTTACTTGCACTCTTGGATGGTTTGAGAGACCATCCTAAGGTATCTGTGAACTCTTGTTGGGCGCTTATCAACCTTTTGGAACAGCTCTGTGCTGACAGTCAGAATGAACAAAGCAGTCCAATGTCTAAGTACTACGAAGATTTTGTCCAGGCTCTCGTCTTACTCTCCAACAAACAAGACAACGAATTCAATTCGCGTGCATCTGCATATGAAGCCTTGTCTGCTTTTGTTACCTACAGTGCTCTTGACACCATGCCTATCATCCAGCAAATTGCGAACGAAGTTTTGACCCGTATCCAGGCTACCATTTCCGTCCAACAACAAGGACTTAGTATCGAAAACAGGGCTACTTTGGAAGAGTTGCAAATCAACATTTTGTCTTTGTTGACCAACATTATCCGTCGTTTAAGTGGGGAGGTTGCCTCTGCAGCTCCTGATCTCATGACTATGTTTATCAAGTTGTTAGAAGCCCAAGAGCCAAATGCATTGATCGAAGAAGATGTTTTCA
The DNA here is from genome assembly GCA_030563905.1 of Australozyma succicola. NCBI lineage: Eukaryota > Fungi > Ascomycota > Pichiomycetes > Serinales > Metschnikowiaceae > Australozyma > Australozyma succicola. The sequence goes on from JAJMKM010000015.1 coordinate 147,843, forward strand.
TCGCTATTTCTGCAGTTGCAAGCGCTTTGGGCGAAGGGTTCTTGCCTTTCATGGACTCTTTCATTCCTTACTTAAGCCAGGCTTTGCGTAATGTTCAATCTCAGACCTGTGTTACCGCTGTCGGTCTTGTCGCCGACTTGGCACAATCTTTAAACACCAAGATAGCGCCATACTTGGGTGGCTTGATGGAAATATTGGGTCTCGACATCTTGAACCCAGACATCAAACGTCTGTTGAAGCCTGCTATCATCTCGTGTTTTGGAGACATTGCCGGTGTCATGGGTCCTGATTTCATGCAATACATGGACCCAGTCATGCAAGTGTGTGTTGGCCTCACCGATTTGGTTCCCGAGGACAGTTCCTATGACTCCATGGATTACGTGATTTCTGTTAAGGAGGCTGTCTTGGACTGCTATGTCGGAATTGTAAGCGGTTTGAGCTCCAAGCCCGACTTGTTGGCTCGTTTCCTTGACCCAATTTTCTCGATTATCCAGCAGGTTGCCAACGACATCGAGTTGTCCATGAACGAGTCTGCTGCCCGCTCTGCTGTTGGGTTGCTAGGAGACATTGCCGCCATGTACGGCGATGGTCAGCTCCAGAGTTACTACTCACAAGAGTGGGTTACCAACCTCATCAAGAAAACGCGTAGTAACATGGTGTTTTCGCAACAGACCAAGGATGCCGCTCGTTGGGCCCGTGACCGCCAAAAGAGGCATATCGGTTAAGCCTGCATTGATAGTGGCTTCTTCTCTTAATTCTCTCAACTCTTATATACCAGCTCTCTTTTCACATCTCTCATATCTCTCATATTTGTCATATCTATCATATCTCTCATACATCTCAAACCTCTCATATCTCTCATGTATCCCATATCTCTCATATCTCTCATATCTCTCATATCTCTCATATCTCTCATATCTCTCATATCTTTCAAATCACATCTCTCATACTTGTCAATTTGAATAGACTCGTCTTTAACGAACATCTCTACATTTCTCTCTCTTAATCTCTGCATCTCTGAAACCTCTACTCTCATTTTTCTCATTTTCTCAAGAGCTCTCATCTCTCATTCTCTTATATAGAAGTAAAACTTCTCATCACTGTATGAATAATACAAGCATCTCTTCAAACCTAATATGTATTGTAGATTTTGTTTACTTATTGTTATCAAGTGCTAAACCGCCGCTTGTCAGGATGCGGTGCTTCACGAAATTTGCAGCCAAGACCAAAAACAGGGCGAGTTCCAAAATGATATCATAAAAGCCACCAAAACTCAGATTGTAACTCAATTTTCTAGCTCTAGATTATTCAGTGCAATTACATCCGTCAGAGGTATGCCGGCACCCCAGATTCAACTTTGCACTATCTCCAGGGGTACACTCAACGCCTTACTGTAGACCCACACGTTCGTTCATTAAGTCATTCGTTTACAAAGAGCACCATACAATGACACTGTATATACCATTTGATGATACTCACATCATCTACGATTCAAAAGATCCCTTTGGGATAGTAGCCGTGCACTTCTCTTTGTTGCCAATCTACATCATGGTGTTCTACACGTCGTGGTTTCTTATCACACGAGAAATCGAGCCGGTCATCGCGGTTGCAGGTCAGCTCTGCAATGACATCGCAAACAAAATCCTCAAACAGATATTTAAACAGGCGCGTCCTGACTTCCACAGAGACTTTGGTAAAGGGTCTCACGGCATTACTTACGGTATGCCTTCTGCACATTCACAATTCATGGGGTTTTTCGCCGCATATTACATTATAACCACATGCTTTGCTACTCCTGCCTTGATACGCTGGAAATTATTTATGTCCTTGGGCTTAATCACTGCTTGCATAGGCGTAGCGTGCTCCAGATGGTACCTCATGTACCACACTGTCGAACAAGTTATCATAGGTGTAGGTTGTGGTTTGTCGACTGGAACTTTATTTGCATTCATTGTCATCTTTTTACGAGATGTAGGCGTCGTTGACTGGGTTCTTCTGTGGCGCGTTGTGCGCCTCTTTTGGATAAAAGACTCTTATTACCATAACTATCGTCTGTTCAGATCCGAGTTCGAAGAGCTCGAGGCCGCAAAACGTAGAAAAAACGAGTAAAATAAAGATATTTAGTTTATAGATTCATGAAGGGAGCTTCTACGAGAGCTTCTCATTGGCTCTTTATAGAATTGGCATTAACAAAAGCATCCATCAATGAATATCATGTGCATGTATATATTAGAAATTATGTAAAAATCTAGAAATCGTCCCAGTCGTCGTCTTTCTTGGAACTTGTGTTACTCATCGAGCCCAAAGTCGACTTCTTCTCTGGCTTTTGCAATCCGAAAGCATTATCCACTTGCGGACCGTTTCTCTCTCCAAAATATTTGCCCATCGTGCCATTAAAACCCTTGTTTTGCACATCCTTGGTGAAAGAACTAAAGGTTTCCTGACCGTACTTACCCGTCTCTTGCATTTTCTGTCCAAACTGAGCCATTGCTCTCTTGGCCTCACTGCCCAAATCGCTCTCCTGCAACGTATTGAAGCCTGGCTTTATTACGGATTCGTGCACTTCACTTACAGAACTTGCAACTGTATTTGAGAAAAGGCTCCAACCTCTAGACAAAGTGCCCAATGGGTCGCTTTGTAAAGCGTTGATAGATAAGCCGGCACCAGCGCCCTGAGATGCCTCTGGGGCAGGAGATGGGTCATTACCAAAACCACCATATCTACCGCCCAGTGATGGTGGCAAGTTAGCGGATCTACTCTGATTAGCAGCGCCAAGACGATTGAAGTACGCTTCGTTTTGAGCCTTATCGGAGTTGCCCAAAGACTGGGTAGATGAAGCTAGAGACAGCTCGGCGGTAGGAAGAGTCTGGCCAGTTCTGTCAGGTGCAATAAATTGTCTACCCTCAATAATGCAAGACAATTTCTCCTTGTAGTCTTCTGCCACAAAGTTGTCGAATTTTAGTTTTGCAGAGGCGGAGAGATCGACGCCATGTTCCTGGAAGTACTGCTTACAATTTGCATTTCCTCCTTTCTCCATACGCAAAACTTCTTCGGGCTTGAACTGATCCATGGTGATAGAACGCACGAACGAGATGTGGACGCCCAATCCACGGTGGACTCCAGCGCATTCAAGACAGATGAAGATACCAAATTTGGGCAGCGCCCACTGTGGGTTGAACGCGTCGCAATCAAAGCAGCGTTTATTATCGGGTTGTTTCTGCAAAAGCAAAAGCTTGCGGCGGGTTTCCGGGTCTATAGACATGAAAGATGGATAAGGACTTTGATGGCTTGAAACGAAGCGATACGTTCTGCCTTGTAATGGTATATGCAGGTGGACCAGATTAAAGTGGAATCGGAGGCACCAAAATGGCGCGTAGTTTATGGTAATTAGAAATAACAGAGAGATATACGTATATGGTTAAAGGTATTCAAAGTTCTGCTACGACTTCCTTGTCGCGTTTGCTTCAATTTTGGGGAATTGTGTCAAAGAAGTAGCAAGTTCAGCCGTGCGTGAAGAGGGGCTACTCACCCATGCCTCAGATAAGAAAAGTTTGATGCTCAGGTATTTCATAAAATATATTAAAAACAAGAGAGACGTATGAAATTAATGATACCGTTTGAAATTTCGAAGAGTACCTCTTGCTAGCAAATAGATAATTACATAATCACACTAGGTAAATTTGTCAGGGTGACCGCCTAGAGCTTTGTTAACTTCTCATTATTTCTCTTCAGAATTTCGACCGGATACAAGTCGCCGCTACCGCCAGTCAACAGGCCATTGTGCCATGAGCCACCATCTACAACATGAATTGTGCCTGTAACGTAACTTGAGGCTGGGGAGAATAAATAAACGGTTGCCTCGGCAATATCGCGTGTGGATCCCATTCTTTGGAGAGGCACTTTCTTAATACAGTCTTCCTTGTCTTTAACCAATCGTTCGAGACCCTCAGTACCGGCAATAGGGCCTGGAGCTATACAGTTAGAACGAATGCCCAAGGGTCCTAGCTCAACAGCGAGAGCATTAGACAATGCATCGACACCGGCCTTTGCTGCACCAACGTGGATCTGGAATGGTACTCCGTAGTAATGTAAGGTGGCACTGACAAAAAGAATTGCACCCTTGTTCTTCCGAAGCTCGTTAAAAGTAGCCTTAACGGTATTGTAAGAGCCTAGCAAGTCAATGCTGACAACACTGGCAAATGCATTACTTGAAAGATGATTGAAGTCAGCCAAAAAGTTGCCAGCAGCACCAGCAATGACATAGTCAATACGACCGAGCTTCTCAACCGTAAGCTCCACTGCTTTGGCTATTGACTTAACATCTCTGACGTCTGTGTTGGCACAACTTACAACAACAGCACCAGGACGCAACGAGGCAATTTCTTTGGCTACAGAATCAGTCTTTTCTTTGTTTCTACCAACAATTGCGGCGTTGGCTCCAAGGAGAACCATGGCTTCGGTCTGGACTCGGCAAATAGTGCCCGCACCGCCGGTGACGAAGACCACTTTGCCTTTGAAAATATCAGGTTTCCATACGGAATTTTCAACAAAAGATTTATCCAACACCATTTTAGCTATGAGGGTGTTCAATATGGGGGAATGGTTGTATTTTATATAGATATCATATGCCCTCGGTCTGGGGTGCTGGCATGCTGGGTGCAGGTGATTGTGGGGAAGTTGACATATGTACAGCCGAGTGCCGATCATGGGCAAGTGTGGCAGTCGAGGACCATACCCAACCCGAGTTATCTGATGAGACAATTTAAAGTCTTGAGCATAAAATTATAAATTTTTTGGAATTAAGTGCTTTTCCAGTAGTTTTTTTTTACAGTAAACTATGAAATTTACTATCACCGTTCGGCCTTAGTCTGTGCAACCGTTAAGAGAGTAGCTACAATAATTGCCCCAAAATATCTAGTGGTATTAAAATTTACGAACACGCCTCTTCCTCAAGATTTGGCTTATCTGCCCACAACACTGGAGTTTTTCTTTTACTTGACTCCACAGGAAAGAAGTTGTCAGTTGCAAGCCCACCGTTGCCATTTTCATCTCTTTGCCTCTTTTTACCTTCATTTTTTAGCTTGAGGTCTTGGAAGATATCGTTTCCATTGAGATCATTCGTTGATGCTTTTGTAAGAACGTTTGTAGCCTCGGCCTCCGCCGCTTTTTCGGCGGAGACTTCGCAAATGGGCGAGGAGAGTTGGTGCAGAACTACAGCTTTGTCGGAATCTCCACTCTCAGTATCGGGTTCCGAATGCTCATTTATTTGGAACACCTTTTCTGCTTCTTCAAATGTATGCAAAAAAGACCGCCCCACTGAGACATACTCAAGTTTAGTCTCAAGGAAGTTACGATATATCTTGTAAATGTACGCCGCCAAAACGAGACCAGCTTCGTTGGATGTGTGCTTCTCAATTACAGTCAAGAGATCAAGACACAGGGAGTTTGCACACGAGTTGTGTGAAATGACCACTCCGAAAAATTGGAAAAAGTAACTGAATAGATCGTGGCGTATCATGTAGAGAGAAACGTTTAAATCGTTCAAAAGCAAAATGCTTTTCAAGCAACGAATGACTGCGAGCTTGAATGTAAAATTTACCCTTAGGGATAACGCTAGAAAGAGGCATCTTACGAGCCCCGTTTTAAGCATATAAGTACAGCACATGTCGTGATCGTGCTCACGACAGCAGAATATGATAATTTCGCAAATATGATTGTATAGCTGAGGGTTTGACATGAGATTATCTTCAGCCTTCTTTCTGATTGATTCGTCGTCATCAAGTAAATTAATGAAGTCGGCAAATAAAACAGGCGCGACAGAGTGATAAAACTGTCGATGATGCTTTTCTGAGAGCTCTGAGAGTTCACCAGAGTTACTCGACTCTTCATCTGAACTGCGAGGATCGCTTAGGGCAGAGATCTCGGCAGCTGCAGCATATAGAACGGACCTTAATGCTTCATACGCTTGCATCTGAAGCCCCGGAGAAGTCGACTGCAACAAAACACGGCTCAAAGAAACACTCAAAGAAACGTCATGTACAAGTTTGAGCCTTAAAGGTTCTGTCGTAGAGTCATCATCAGGAGGGGCCCGGTCAGCGCTTTCATCCGCGTCCTCTAATTCGTCCACATGACTTTCACTAGAGGAAGATGTATTTACAAAGGAAACATCTTGGTCGAGGACTGTGACTATCAATTCTGTGCCCAAGGCACGGATATCAGGATCGGAGTCCTCTAGAGCTAGCGTTACGACCTTTGAGAAGCCACAACGAATGAGGCTCCCAAAAAACTCCGGCTTTACCGCAGCGACATGGCACTTGGCCAAAATGGTGAAATAGTGGATCATACGGATGATGTCCCTTTTATCTTCTATATCAATATTGTCGGCACCAAACAGCAGAAATAGCGTTTCAAGGAAGTTGCCGTTCGCCAGCGAACATCTTAAATAATTAAGTACTTCAAGTTGACACTTGTAGATCATGCTAGAAAGAGTGCCGATCACCTGATCGTCAAAAATTGTTGACAAAAAGATGGACCGGAAGTAGACGAGAGCGAATTCCATGCGGAGAATGGACAACTCAGACCCAAAGAATAGCGGTGGGTCTTTCAACTTGTTTAGGCATTTGAATTTATATCCTTTGCTTAAGGCGCCTCTGTGGTCGGCTTTGAATTGCGGAAGCTCACGGTGATACTCAAGTATGGCAGCAAGCGCTAGGATGGATTTCTCACTTGAGAAAAACTCTTTGAACAACATGGCCTCATTATATACGAGAATTTGTTTGACTATATCGCTTAGCAAATGCAAACCTTCTAGGTAACGTTTTTCCTCACATTGGAGGAAAAGCTCGTAGAGGCGAAATAAATAGTTATTCTCAACAACAAAACTCAGCACTTTGAAACGTGAATATATAGAGTTGGAGCCTTGAACGAAAATGTCCAGCATTTTCGCTAGATCCTCGCAGACTGGCTGCGCAGGCGGGTATGTGATGGGCCCTGCTATGAGTTCTGTAACCTCACGATTACCCTCAGTACTGCTGCTGCCGTCATGAACCAGGGAGGTGATGACGTAATATAGAGAGATCATGGGACTCAAGTTTTCCTGTTGGACTTTGACGATAAAATCGCACAAGTCAGCACAGCCCTCGTTTTCTTGGAACGAGAGGGCCAAGTCTTTGCCAGAGGAGTCGGACCATACAATAAGCGTCTCCTGTTGCCGTTGGTATTGAATACACCCTTCTAGGTATGATTGGAGAATAACATCCTCAGAGTCAAGCTCATTTCGAACGATGAAATACGGCTTGTGAGTCTCAGAGTCCACTTTACCCATGCAATACCCTGTGCCGTTATCGAGCCAGTCGTCACCTTGTAGAAGATACACTTTCACGCGTCGCGGGGATTTGCTTTGTATTAACAGAACATCATCCTTCGCATCCCTTTGCTCTTGGTCGGGGGAGCTTGTATCTGACGGTGATATTGACTGGCCCGCGTCTTCGGGGTCGTTATTTTTCATTCAAGAGATACAGAAATGATAAATTGGGAAGTGGAGTACGTAGCCTTGTCGGTGAATAAAGACGCCAACACGGATCCTATCGAAGTATTTGCTTTCAGTTCTCGTTGGTTCTTTAACCCGAGAGCACCTTCGAGATCTTGGCGTGAATGGGTCGAAATAGTGTTTTGCGAGAAGAGCGGCGTGTATTTATAGGCACGCAATCGGGGATAATGGTTAGATTGAGCGCAAAACGCGTGAAAATGTTTTCACAAAATATTAGTTACACTCAATTACTGAAGATGTGCGTTGTTAACGAACTGGCTGGACAGATTACTTGAGATGTACGGATGTGTAGTTTCGTGTTTGCGGAGCTGACCATACTGATCTGGATTTGGGGACTAGCCAGGAAATCGTGTGAGACCAATATTAAAAATTGAAATGTGTTGCAGGTCTAGCTCGATTAATGAAGAGATATTTTTTTTTTTTTATCCCGATGAGAACTCACAATTTCTTAAAATTTAACATTTACCCCTGGATGCATCATTTAAGCTAAGGCTCGTATAATCCTGTTTTCTGTCTAGCGGAAGGGCTCGCGCGAGCATGACAGATTATGTCATCAGGAGTGGCAACAGTGTGATTGCAAAATGCCAATGCAAATTGTAAGCGGAGTAGGTTTCCAAACCATGACAGCGACATCGTATGCATTAAAAGACTCTTCAGAATGCTCGCCCCATACGCAATTAAATTTTAGAGTTCGAGCGGGGCTTGTGTTCGAAGCACAGCAATTTTTTACCTGAAGCCCATTAGGGAATCTTTGCTTAAAAAATAATTAAATTCTGATGATTCTTGAGTTGTCAGTCTCAGCATACTAAGGTTCCACAATTAGTGACCCTTGAACTCATTTTATATGGTACATTCTCTAAAACAAAAACAACAATAATTTACCGCCTGCTCAAACTCTCTCAAAATAATTCAATTTCCTCCAAGTCGATTCAGCCTCATGCGAAACAATAAATTGTCTTACAGAATACCTCGATCTTTCGAATTGCTGTTAGCTCAGCTTAAAAGACGATTATGAAACAATTGGAACGCCAGAGGGCGTGTTTTGTAGAGCTTAGGCTAGGGCTGTTGAAACCCGGTTGTATTTGCATGTAATACTTTGATTAATCTTAGAGCTTAGGGAGTGGATTCCTTTTATTAACACTATGCTACATCCTAGCAAACTGAATCAGTTCCTAGACATTGATTGATCACTATTTTTTGAACTAGTTTCATAAAATGATACTTTTCCACTAAGATTTGCATATGCTTTCCAGCCTTTTCGAATCGTGTGCACGATTATTGTGTTCAACATGGTGTAAATAACGCGAAATGCTTTTATATAGGCCAAATCGTGTATGCCTTGCGTATTTTTTATCGATTATTAATTAATAAGGGCTAATTAAACAGTCTTTTCAAGTGTAGCCTGTTTCAAGGGGGCACATACCTGAACCTCATTACGAAGTCATACCAAGATATTTGCACGTTGTTCAAATGGAAGTAATTTGAGTCCGCGCATTCTACGATCGGGGGCTTATGATATATTAATCTTGTTCAAATTGCTGTTCAGAGTGGACAGTAAAGCCTTATGATGTTTACACATTCACATAGCGAGTCCTTAATAATTTATAACCTAATTCACTAAATTTTTCAGGATTATGTTACTATTTACAATACAGGTTTCCGATAAAGGCGGTGAGAGATTCGAGCTGAACTATTTAGTCAATGCTCAGCCAAAACCTTAGCGACAAACAAGCGCCGAAGAAGTCAAGTTTCTCAACCAGTCAGCATTATCAACGTCATGGGTATCTTCAACCTCACCCCACTCTTGAGTCTGGAAAATAGTTTCGAGGTTTCCCAATTCAATGATCTCTTCCACTGATTTCCTGTAGTATTCTTCAGTGTTATGCTTGTTGACTTGATATAAATCCCTTTGACTTTTTTCGTCAGATGCATTTGATCTGAGAATGGTGGCTCCGCACAAGAAGGACTTGGAAGACAAAATGGCTTTCTCTAATGCTACAAGATCATAAATAGGCAACAGATCCAACCATTTCAACACCACATTTTGGGTCGTGAGAGACTGGCTGTTGCCTCTGAGTCCGTCTGTTTCACAATCCAAGACCTCTAGTTCAACCTTAGCATCCTCAGTGGGTAAAAGACCATGCTTCTTTCCAAATGCAGTAAAGAAAGATTCATATTCCTCTATCAAAGGGCGGTACAATTCCTCCTGTCTGGCTCTCAAGCGTCCCTCATATTCTTCATTGATTGTCAAGATTAAACAAGTGTCTGTGTCTAGGTATCTGAGCATGTTGTACTTAATGTCCTGTAAGTCTCCTATCTTGGCTACCATATTTGCATCCACCTTGTCAGCAAAGTGTACAGTCTCTAAGTCTACAGCTCTAGAAACCATAGAAGTTAAGGGCAAAGAATTTGGCTTAATTTTCAAGTCGTGAAGGTTGTCCCACTCATGCTCTACCAAATAAGCCAACTGCTTTTTGGATGCGGGAATCGACAAAGTATGGCCAAGAGGAGTTTTGAGAGGTTTGTCATCTAGACACACTTCCAACTTGCCAGTTTCAGGATTCTCTTTAGTATTTGCATTCTTCCAAAACCTGCTGAGGGTCTTCTCCAAGCGGTTGGTCTGCGTTCTTGCGTCACCAGCAGCCTTCTGAAAGACTTTCAGAGAAATAGAGAACGGACGGCAGCAAAGCGGAATCGCAGTTGCTTGCCTTCTTGCCAACGGGAGTAGGGTGCTAATCATTGGCAGAATATATGTACAAGGTATCTCTCGCTAGTTAAGAATACTGAAGAGTGTATATTGTGATCTGGAGCATTCAGGTGAGGGACCAGGACATAGTTTGTGTCCATTTATTGAAACAGCTACCTGTTGATTTTAACTCTTCAATCGCAATTCTCATCCAAAAATAGCCTCGATGTCTCTAGATCCACAAGCGTTACAGAAGCTTCTCCTTGAGATGGACAGTCAGCTCAACAAGTCAAGAGCTGAGTTGACGATGTGTAACGCCCAACTCAGCCGCGTGGCAACAAACATTAGCATCGTCGAAAACACTGACAAGAAGTTGAGAAAGCTTAGCAAGCCAGAAGATGCTGTCTGGAAGGGTGTGGGACGCGCCTTCTTGAAGACAGAATCGTCCAAGTATTTAGAGGAGATCAACAAAGACAAAAGTGAATTTCTCGCTTCAGAAAAGCTGTTAAAGACAAAGCAGAACTATCTAGAAACAACTTTGAAGAACACAGTCAAGAGTATGACCGATATTGTTGGCCGCAAATAGACGCTTTATGATGAGTACGACTCACGAAAGAAGTTTACTCAGGGAGGTTGTATAATGATTCTTGTATAATTCTATATGAAATGGATGTAATTGTGCTGTATTTTAATTGATACAAATGAAGGGAGTGAAAATTGAGCTCGAGCTTTTAAACATGTTGATTAATTTGGCTTGGACTTAGTCGCTGTCCTCATCGACGCCATCATCTAAAATCCGCCTTTCGATGTCATCGTCCTCCAATTTTCTTTTGTTCAGCATTTTCAACGTTAGAAACTCATTGAGTTTGTCTTGAAGTGTCGTAAGCTGCGCTCTAAGATTACCTAGAGGCGTATCTTTAGCGGGACTTGGTTTATCTCTATCTTCACCTCCTGCCTTCAAAACGATATCTGATATCTGTGTAGTCTTTCCATCAGTAGAATGTGGGCCATCTCCTGGAGTCAATTTGACGATCTCGGGCTCGCTAGGAGCGGTGTATGTTGCAGATGGTATCAATGTAGTCATAAAGGGATTGTACGTAGATGAGAGGATTGCTTAAGTAGTCTTAAAGCCAAATAGGATTGAAAGATATGGTAGCGTAAGTAGCTTTATTAGTGGTGTGTTCAAGACCCAAGGCTGTTCGGGTTCCAGCGATGATCGTTGTGGAGAGCTAGATCTTTAAGTATCAAGGTGCACAGTTGACAAAGCTCTGCGCCAGAACAAAATATAGATCTTTTGATACGCTTTATATTACAATTCGAATTTAAGTGGTTTTTTCTGATGACCTTTACGATTAGCTTTTTTAATCCTTTCGTTGTCGGATCCAGTCCTTTCAAGGCTAATAATTATGGACTGGCTTAAAAATACTGTGCTACAGATTCAAATAAACTTATTACTTAGAATATATGCCATTCATTTATCAGTCATTACAAACAAATATAATTATAAAACCAATGACCTCATTCGTCGCTGAAGTCTTCAATAGGAATTCGTCTAGCTGTATTGGAATACGCATTGAACTTAACCTCTACAATCTCATCAGTACAGAACTCCAACCAGGGGATATCGTAGCATGAACATGCCATAAGGTATCCGTGCAAGACTCTGAGCACAGTCTCGTCGGCAATGATTAGTATATCGCCACTCATACGTTCCATTTCAAGGATTAAAGGTTCAATTTTTATAGCCAAATCGTGATACAGCTCAGCTCTAGAGAAACGGTGATGGTAAGGGTCAGTTAAAAACAGCTCGTACTCGGTGGGGAATTTAGCCCGAATCTCCTCATCATTCATTGCACCCACCACCCCTGGGTTTTTCTGTGATAACTGAATACGGTGTCTGATGTTGACACCACTTTCTTTGAAAAATTGCGTCGTCTGCTTTGTTCTCTTCTTCACAGATGTCCACACAACAAATGAGTCGTCTTCGACACCGTCTGCTCCCGTTGGAGGATGTTTCTCGTCTGTAGACAACGTCGATTTGAGTTTGGTAGCTGAGAATGAGGAACTATCGGCATCGAATTTTCTACCCTTTGACTCTAAGTGCTTAAACATAGTCTTCGTGAGATTTTTAGCGTACTTGAATCCATTTTCATCTAATGGAGGGTCCTTCGAGTAATCCCATTCATTTTTGTAGCATCTGGCAAAATAGACCGAGCCCAGCTTGATCCGAGAATTCATAAGGAAGAAGACAACCTTGTTTATCAAGTATCCGTAATTCGAGTTATGCAATTCAATGCGCTGTCCAAAATTGATCATTTTGATATACGACAAAGTCTTATCATCCGAATCTTCACTCATTTCCTTGTAATATGGGGTAAGAGCATTAATACGGGCGGAGTAATCTTTGTAAGCATCTTCGTACTTCCAATTTTCGTAATCCGGGGATGATTTAGCAGCAGACTCCATATTTTTCTTCAAAATGTTCTCGTCAGTGACTGTCAGCTCAATGAAAATGCATTGGATGTTAACGTCTTGAAAACGCTTGCTGAGTTGCTTCCGGTATTCTGGCGTTGCATTGACAGCGTCATAAATGGCGACCTGTCCCTTGTCTGTTTCGAAGAAATTCAAAATGTCATTTAAACAGTTCTCCACGGTCTTGTCTCTGAATAGTGCCTCGTTGGAATCTTGTGGGTACATCACGTACGAAGCATGGTCTAAACCATCAGTGGGAGCAGCTGCACGTCTGTAGTTACTTAAGTGAAAACTATGCGTCTTAACACCAAGCCAACGCAAGTATCTAGTAAGGGACACAGATAAGTGGGTTTTTCCTCTACCCGGTAATCCGGTCAAGGCAATACAAATTTTCCCCGCGTGGAAAAGACGACCCGACTCTGTCGAGTAAAGTTGAGCCGGGGAGATATGGTGGGGGTCAATTTGCTTGTGAACAGCGTCAATTCCTGTCACATCACTAAGACGTCTTCTGATTGGCATATTGGTAGACCTGTCTATCAAATTGGGCTTTGAGTTGAGATGGAAAGACCATCTTTTCTTTGTTCTTCTTCCCAGCGAGGGGTTACGCAGTAAAGGTGACGAACCGAACCCGTTGAAAATTTCCAAGTCGTACTCTGCATCCAGTTCTAGGGCCGACATGTTGCCGATCAAGTGGTCGAGGAATCTAGGTCTGAAAGGATGGGCAGGTTCCCCAGACAATGTTTGACTGCAGGAAAAGCCTGGGGGTGTCGTAAAGGGGAGATAAGCAGGGAGGCCGTTTTGGTCGAAATCATAGATCTAAATTTTAAGAATCATTGCTTTACGAATATTTGAATTTATTTCAATTATTCAATACATTGGATTCAAATACGTCGAAGATTACTTATAGCAAAGGAAGGCACTGTCACAGGAAGTTGAAGTCGAGAAGTCGACGTTTCAACCCGGCGTTTTGAAATTGAAAACTGAGTGGTTTTCGAAGAATCCTTTTGGCTAATTTCTTTGTCACCTGAGATCGCAAAATCTAATTAAGATATTCATTAGAGTCAAATAACAAGTCTTACACTAAGATTAAGTATACCGTTAGATATAATTTAAATTAAACTAATAATTTAAGAAGATGTTCTACACATACAATGGATTGTTCCAGATATGTATTATTCAAAGATAAAATTACAGAATTTACTCCAACTTACCGCCCTTTCTCTCAATCAAAGCCTTTCTCTTGTCATCCAAGTACAACTTGGTGATGATGACCTTAGATGGATGAATGTTGATTGGGATAGAAGCACCAGAAGACTTCTCCTTTTGCAACTTGTCGATTTGAACAGAGTACTTCAATCTGTAGACGGTAGAGATCTTACCCTCAGAACCCTTCTTAGAACCTCTGACAACAGTGACCTCATCCTCCTTTCTGATTGGGAGAGATCTGATGTTGTATTGTTGTCTCAACTCCTTGGACAAAGGAGCGGACATCAAAACTCTTCTTTGAGCAGAGCCAGCGGTAAAGTAGGCCTTTCTAGCCTTGGAACGGGAAGAAGAAACGTCTGAATATTGTTAGTATTATGTGTCATTTTCGAATGACTCCTGGGTTCTTGAAACGATCATCATGAGCGAATGTGCAAGTTGCTCTACAATATTAACAGGCACAATAATAGTGTTCGTCCTGACAATAATTGATTTGGAAACACTCAGCAAACTCAATGGTTTCTATGGCGATGACATGTGGTTTCAAGAGGTAAAGAACGACCAATTCTGGCAGAGCAGGAAAAACTCTCGCCAAAACAGGGATCTAAACAGGCACCCGGAGCCATAAAGCATCTCAGTTTACATACCTTGACTGATCTTGGCCATTTTTGCTTGTGATGGAGAAGTGAGAGGTGAGAGATTTGTGTGAGTGCCCATGTATAGTTGAAATTTTTTTCGCGAACTCAGACTGCAGATAGACAGGGCTGAAGCCCTAGAGTCACTATGTAAAGCCGCGAGTCTTTATGGAATCTAATTACTTCAAAAAAAACGAACGGCTTAAAAAAAAATAATACCGTAATTTAGTTCAAGGATAGAGTGCATTTACATAAAAAAAAGGCTGCAACTATAAGTGAGCAAAAACATAACAAATACCCTCAAAAATGAAACCCACCGCGGGACTCGAACCCGCAATCGCCGTCTCCGGAGGACGGTACCTTAACCAATTAGGCCAGGCGGGCTTCTTGTGGGGTATATCTAATTATGTTTACCATATTACAGTTGAACTTTACTTTAATATTAAACTAGTAAACTAATCATATAAACTTTTGGAATTTATCAATTGATTAATTTCAAACGTAAATTATTAGTCTTACTATGATGTACAGGCTTATTACGTATAAACGCTATAAAATGACATGATATACTCGATTTAATAAAACAATTAAAAAGAAACGAGATCGGAAATCAGATTCAGTTAAAAAATGTATATCACATTTCCTTTCTTGGTGCTAATTGTTACTCATGAGCTCCCTATAATCTACACTCCACAGATACAGTCCATCAACATGCTTTTTCTGAAAGTTTCCGGGACAATGCTTGGTTTAAGGACCTCTATGGTTCCTTGTATTAGAGTCATCCCTCAATCTATTATAAAGCCCCGTCCATCATTCTTTATTCGACCAATAGGCTTAAGAGCAGCCCAACTGCTTCATTTCAAGAACTACTCCACAAAGACTTCCCCACCACCACCACCACCCCCACCACCAAGAGATGCTAAAGGTCTAGCAATCCTCTCTAAAATCTCCAGGTTTGCGACATTCTCAGTCTCATCGCTTTTGGTCGTGGGCGCTTTGGGAGTCTCTGGTTTAGTTATCTACTTGATGTTCTCTGAGCTCTTTTTACCTTCTGGAGAAACAAAGACGTTCAACAAAGCCTTAAAGGTAATAGAAACCAGTAAAATCGCACAAGAGGCCCTCAATTTCCCTCCAGGTGAGCGTTTAAAGGCGCACGGTGAAGTGGCAGGTGACAAATGGGTCAGAAACAGACCAATCCAAAGTGCCCGCAAAAAGGGACCTGATGGAAAGGATCATATGGTGATCCGCTTCCATGTCCAATCCAAAGCAGGTAAGCATGCAACTGTTTTGGTGGAGCAAATCGATACATCTTTCTGGACATCTGAGTTCGCATACATAGCTCTAGATGTACATGGCGGCAAAAGAATTTATGTTGTGGAACCCAAGTTTACGCCAAAGAATTACGTGCCCCGCGGAGCTGGCATTGGCTCTGGAAATGGTTTCCTTGGTCTCAATTGGGGTCCTAAGAAGGACTAGGATAATGGCTTCAATCCGGTATATTCAGTAAATAATTAAATAAGCTAACGACAAAACAATAGTTACGATTGGAATACTTCCTGTTGCCGTAAATCTCCGCGCTTCATTACTCTTAGCCTTCATTACGACTGAATCAATGGTATTCCTGGACTTCTTGACGCTAAATTTTCTTATTTTTCCTGTTTCGTAGCTCGGGGCTTCAACTAGGCCTTCCAATGCCTGTCTACATGTTCTACCATCAGAAGCTTGGATATTGTCGAGATCAGCAAATCTCGTGTTAGAAATAAGAACCGCCCGTTTGTTGAAATCGCAGACTTCAGGTCTCCGATCGTGCTCTAGCCAATACTTATTGAGAGCATATGAAATCTTCTGGCGTAGGCCGCAGTCCGAATACTTCCCGTAGATTCCAGTAGTTGCGTTACTTCGAATCTCAGAGCAATCTATCTGGGAACATAGTTCATTTAGGAGATTGTGCTCATGAACATCTACATAAGGGGTAAGAATACAAGAAAGGGTAGTTTGAAGGCACTCGCATTTCCCTTCGTCTGGCGTCGGAGGGAGAATTGCCAGTGAGCGCCAGGTATTTGAGACCGGTGGACACTGCACCTTGAAATTTTTAACTGACAGACTTGTTGTCTGACGCACTCCTCGTGGCTTATTTTCTACCAATCTAAGACGAACAGTATTGAAATCATCGAGCTTGGTGATTCTGCCGCTGGTATTTTCTTGAACTAAACCAAACGAGTTCTCCTTCTGGAAATACTCGTATATAATCCCTCCAGACCAGACCTGAGACATTGCAGGGCCATAAATTTGCTCAATCTCGGTGAATGGGCGAGGTTTCATAGTGTTACATCCAAATTCACTGAAGAAAACAGGCACTGGCATCAGTGCAAACTCCATGGTTCTCTCTCTGTAACCCGAAGTTCTGAACGAAGAATAGCCACACCATTCGAACATATTTAATGCGTAGAAATCTGCTACGGTGTCCGTGGTATCATTATCATTGCATACGAAGTAATTGGCGCTGTCAAGCCTTGTTATACTTTCGTCAGTGCTGGCATAACCGACAGGAATTTGTCGATATCCTTTTTGTTTCATGTAATTTTTCACGTCTCTAATGGTCGCGCGAACAAACGCTGCTGAGTCAGTATTTTCTACAGAGTCTATCACTTCATTTCCAGCCATGAACCCAATGAGATTAGAATACGCGTGCATGCTGTCCACCACAGCGGTATAGCGCTCTAATAAATCCGTATCCCAGGAGGGGGAGTTTCTATTTATAGAATTCTTAGGCTCCGATAAATCTGCAATGACATATATATTGTGAGCAGCGAATGCGTTCATACAGACGTCGTGATTTGCAGCCGGATCAACCTGGTACACGCGAACAGTGTTCACCCCCAATTCTTTAAAATATTCTAAGTCCTTGAGACAAAGAGAGGGCACCGCCAAAGAGTCGATATATCCAATAGGACTTTTATCTGCTTGAATGGGACGTTGATAAGCTACTCCTTTGATGAAGAACTGGCATTTGTCGGAGGAGTTAAAGAACTTGTTCCCACTAATCTCAATTATTGGGACATTTTCAATGGAAAACGACCAGCCAATTGCAAAGAGAAAAAAACATATCACAAATACGTGGACAATGGAACGCATTATTCTATTGGAGAGGAGTGACAGTATGGGTGCAAAAGCCAGTTGCGAATTTATATCACGCAAAGGAAACCACTGAAGATTGAGTCAGAAAGTTCAATATTTCAAAAATCATAAGTAAACCATTTAGATGAAAGTAGTCAAGTAGCTTATTATTTTATTTTCTATGATGAAGCTTAGTGTTCATGTTAATTATTTGGCATCAGCGTTTATTACGAAATCTTGGAGTTATGCCGAGATGAATTTCCTCCAATAGTTTAATATAATACATTAATGTGTTCTTGTGCGAGGTTGTTTAAAACGAGCGTGCTATCAGGATTCAAAACGAGTCGTTTTCTATTGGTAAGTGGACAAAAGACGTCTAAGCTCTTTGCTTCCCTTGCACTCAAGCATATAGATGTCGTCAGGTTCTGGCACTACCAACAATCCTGCCTTACCGATTCTCTGTGTTTTTTCTGACATTTGCTTGGCAGTAAATGTCCACTCGAAATCATCAGACTCATCATCGGTGTTCTTGTTAACGAGTTCAAAATGGAAAAAAGATGTTCCAAACTCGTCAATGGAATGCAGTATACAGAGAGAGTACATGGAAATTGCTTTCCATGAAGACAGCACATTAATAGACTCCATGGACTCCATTTGCTTATGCATTTTCACCGTCATGCGCTCTAGTAATATCTTTTCTCCCCCAGAGAATTGGGAAGTCTCAGTAAAGTCAGCTTCTGATGTCGACTTTTGATCCAAGGAGGTGTAAAGACTTGCAAGGGTTGATGTTGTACTTGGACGGCTCATAAGAGACGACGTGAGGGTTCCGCTCGATTCATAGTTGGACGATTTTTGTAACAAAACAGGCGACTTCATTGCCTCGAAATTGTTCTCTAAACTACTAAAAAGAGCGTCAAAGACTTCTCCCTTATAACAACGAATGATGATCAACATCTTTTCGTTTGTTATAGCGTTTAAGGCGCCGATCTCAATGTCAGAGGCCGAAGATCGTCTAAATTTGCTTTGGCTGTTAAGATCCAAAATCAAAAGCGGAATGTCTGTGACCTCGCCCTCAATTGTTTCCTCCTTGAAGACGAGAAGATAGCGCTTGTCCAAAATGTAGTTCACTACAATCTTGATGAAAACTTCGTTGCTGGCAGTGATCATTTCCCATTTCCCGGCGCGTGGCTTCCATTTGGAGACTCTCAAAGTCTTGGATGAAGAAGGAGAAATGTAGAAGTCGACGGAATCCTCGGAGTTGATTTCATCCTTTAAGTTCTGAGGAATCTGAAGGGTTGGCAACTTTTCGATCTGAGACACGTCTGTAGATGAAAGATTACTGCCAGCCAGAGCGGGATTGTCAATGTAGTGCTTGAAAAAGTAAGTTGAGGTTGAAGATGGAAGAGCGAAGGGCAGGGGCACGGTGCTGCTTGGAGAAAACAGAGCTGACTTCAGAGAAGCAAAAGCTGCATTAGGCGCTTCGAGTGTTTTCGGAATGGAAATAGTAAGATCCGGACGGGCGCGGGCTTTTGACTCTTGTTGTTTAAGCTGCGGGGTCTTCTCTGTCTTCTTGTCAATCTTCCTCTTATCGTCTTTATCAGATTTTTTGGAAGCAGCAATGTCTGCAACTGCCTTCTCGGCCGGTCCCTTCGTTTGCTTAGAATTATTCTTGCTGTTTTCTTTGGAGTGCTTCTTGGCCTGTTTTCCTTCTTTGTCCTTGTTTAGCTTTTGTTCCTTCGAAGCTTCAATTTTTTCTTTTCTCGTACTCAGAGGGATGTTTTCTTTCTTCGTTTGCTCAGGCGCTTTATTTCCAGAAGCAACAGTGTCGTCGGACTCAGGGCCTTTGCCCTTTTTCTTGAACAAACCGAAAAAGGACCTTTGGCCTTTGTCCTCTACTCTCAATTGCGGAGTGAATGTTGGATTATGGCTTTTTCCGAAGTTTGAGATATCAATTGCAGAGCCAGCTGCGTTTTGGAAAAGGTGTACGGCCTTTGGTTTGAGCTCTGGGAGAGAGGCGGCTGCATGCTTGTTTCCAAAAACTTTGACTGGAGCTTTGGTGACAAGCTCGAAACCATCACTGTTAATCGAGATGGCATCTGAAGAAACCACCTTGTGCAAAGACTGCTGACTATCAGGAGAGTTATCTTGCTTATTATAGCTTGCTGGGCCGCTGGTAACATCGTCGATATAAGCATCTTCATCGGCTTCATCCATATTCTGGCGCAATTGTCTGTGAACCAGCAAAGGAGGAGAAATTGGCAGATAGTTGTTGTAAGAATAGTTGCGCTCATTCTTAAAGCTTTGCTGAATAGTGTTAATACCGAGACCCTCAAGCAGGATCGACTCGCTACTCAAAACTTCGTCAGCGGAAGGAAATAGAAGCTTAAGCTTTTCATACCAGTCCTGGATTATGGATTCTGAACCAGTTACTGCGAAACTAGCCCCTTCACTCTCGCAGGAGTACGCGACGCTGGAGAAGTTGATGCAATTGTAAGATAATGACATGGAGAGATCGTTTATGCGAAAGGGCGGATACACAACAGCTCTAGAACCCGACTGAGGCGGTATTTTAAGAACCACAAGGGCGTTAAAGTCACGCATAGTGTACATGGTGCTGTCTTTGTCTAAGTTAAGAAGTATGAGCTCAACCTTTGTATCACCCATGAATATGGACTCATCCTCGGTACGTTCCACGATCTGGTCAACGGTGAAATAGCATGAAACAGTCAGACCACCAAAACCTTGAACTTGGTCAAATGCAATATTGTTGAGGTACAGCTCACGGACTAGGCTTTTGTGAGCCTCACCAAGGGCATTTATTTGCGACTTTGCTTCTGTAAGCTTCTCCACCACGAAAGGATTTCTCAAGGACCCAAGAGCTACATCGATAAACAAGCTGTAGTTGGAAAAATGATGCAAAGGTTTCTGATGGACTGAGTCTGTTGCAAGCCCGTCGGCAGGCAAAGAATGAAGGTACTTATCAAAAATTACACTACTGCCAGCAAACCACATAATGAATTCGCTTACAAAGCTTTTGTATGCCTCCACTCCATTTCGTTCTGCTTCCTCTAAACAGTTAGCAATGGATGCAAGGATCTTTTGGTTGTATGTACAGAGTCCTCTAGCAATGGACAGCAAATTTCCATTTGGGCCCTCTTTACTTTTGGACCCATTTATCACACTGAGAACCTCCATAAGGTTTTCTTGGTGAATGAGTTCATGCTCGCGGAGAGCGTTAATGGCACTTTGCATGGTGAAGAGGATGACTTTCAGAAATAGTAGTAATACAACTAAGCAGCGGTAGAAATGGTCTGCTCTAGACTTGAAGGTATCTCAAATTAACGAAAGGATTGTGCCCAATTTCTTATTTCAACAAGGTAAATTGGAGGTGCTTGACTTTGAGGGCTCTGGTGGCTTGCAGATCTGACTTTGCAACCTTAGAGTGTATAAGTTGGTATGTCAGCTAACTTCAAAGTGAGTATGGTGGAATCAAATGATGATCGAATGTATTCACAAGAAAGAAAAGATGGATATAGGAAAAGAATTGTATAAAAGGAAAGACAAGAGTAATATCGTTTACACCGAGTCTTGCGGTTAGAAAGGCATCTCACGCCCAGACTTCATCAATACGCGACGTGCGATACGCGGTGCCTCCGTCGCGACTAGGACCTGCAAGTGAACGTCAGAAATTAAGGTTAAAACGTGAAGTGTGTGCAGAAAGGGGATTATGTACTAGTTCATTTGACAAATAGTAATTAATCCTTCAATATTCAATTAATTATGCTTTTCAGGCTTCTCTTTTCAGCTTATAATGGTGTGCTCAGTCGCGAAGTAGCGATGAGACCTGCGCTTAGGTGATCTTACTATATTTTGATTGTGCTGCATATGATCAATCAGGAGGTGGCTTCAAGTGCACTACCTTACCAGAAAGGGTTGCAAATAGCCAATTACGGACGCATCGGTCCATTTCCCGCGCCCAATGTATAGTTCCGCCATGCATATGTTATGAGCGTCAGGCAGGCTTCTCGAATGTTTGTTGTTCTATAATTCTTGGTTGCAGCCAACACCAGGAGTCTAAAAGAAAGTTTATTCTACTTTAATATTGTTTGACTACAGATAAAAATTTTATCATAATAAGCTTCAATAAATATCAACAAATCTGCCTCAAGGCATAAATAATCTATTTTCAGTCCGCGCTTGGCGAGGAAAGTCCGATCTGTTCAATCTGTTTGATCTTGGGATCTGAGTCGCGCGTAGTCTAGTAGTAACCTTAATTGAGAACGACGATATGTCTGAATCCCTCAATAGCTTAGAATCTGTCAGGCAGTTACAATCGTTGAGTGACTTTTTTGGAATAAAAATTCATGCTGGATAGAAAAGACTCATGAGTAGGGAGAGACGAAGCGAAAAATGAGTTATATATGATATTCTCCGCAAATACGTCTAAACACATAATCACCTAGAGGTAATTTCCGCAATGGTGTATGATCCAATCCATCGTGTCAGCCAATCCCTCACCTGTGGAGCCCAGGACGGCTCTTATGGTGTATTTTGTTGCTGAGAGATCCTGCTCCAACTTCAACACATCATTAAAATAGTCACAAATGGAATGCCGTATACTCTCCTCCAACAAATCAATTTTGTTAGCAAGCAAGACAAATAGGATACCTTGTAGCTGGTCTTGTTTTATAACTTTATCTCGTAATTCGCTATACAGCTCTTGTAATTTCTGTTGCTGAACCGAATCAACTACCCATATGACAACGTCCAGCTTGTCAAAGTAATTTCCCCAGAAAGCTCGTAGCGACGACTGTCCACCAACGTCCCATATGTTCATCGTATAACCTTTCCATGGCAACGTGTGTATTTGAAATCCCATTGTGGGTGCAACTTTCAGTGGATCACCACCCATTAGATGATTGATAATAGTGGTCTTGCCTGCATTATCGAGACCAAGAACTAACACCCTTATTTCCTGCTCCTTTATTTTCTGTTTTCGAATTGTTGACAATAAGCCCATTCTATATGTCGTATAATCTGTCTTGGCCTAACTCTTGTAGATGCGGAACCCCACAAACTTCAGTAATTACGCCTCCGTATAAAGAGCCACATGCAAAGACGACCTAATCCTTAACTCAAAATATATTCTCGTTATGTGCTATGTCGAAAAAGGAAAAGAAGCAACAATCTTTGCTCGACTTTCCATCCTTGAGAAAGCACTCGTCTTTGGTCACTTCATCTAGTGAAGTGGTTGTCATCGAAGACGAGGTAGAGACGAGCAAAGAGATCCTGGCCATTAAATTCGAAGAGTTCATAGATGAGTCTGTCATATGCCCAATCTGTTCAATCAATTTGGCGCCCTTCGCTTTAGATCTCCGAACGAGACACGTCGATCAATGTTTAATCACGCCCCGCCGCTCAGAGCCATGTATTCCTAATAAATCCACATCAAAGGTAGTTGTGAAGGATCCAAAACTGGAGAAAAAACCTCTTGGTCTTGTTCAGGTTCAGAGGGCAAAATATGTAAACTCAGCGGATACCTCCAAAAGGCGAAAAGTAACAAAAAAAGAAGACTCTGAAGAACCGCGTGAACTTTTAGCATCTTCAAAAAGAAATGACATTCCAGAGCTCAAAATTTTACGATTTTACGCTTCTCCAAGCAAAGAGTATTGCGTCTCTGTTGACGCGTTCAACTACAAGCCACATGAAAGCATCTGCCAATACTTCTTGTCACACTTTCACTCCGATCATTATGGAGGTATAACGAAAAGATGGTCTAGGGAACGGACTGTCGACTCTAAAATCATTTATTGCTCTTCTATTACAAGTAGGCTATTGACTATTCGGTTCAACATAGACCCGTTGTTTATATTCAATATGGAGAATGATACACGATACAAAGTGTATTGCTTTGAAAAAGGTTTTCTAGAAAATGGTGGTTTTGAGTCGAACGAAAAGACTCCAGGCTTGTACGTAACTCCTATTGACGCCAACCATTGTCCTGGCGCTGTTATATTCCTCTACGAAAGCATTCCGTTTACGGGTGATGTCACCTTTTATCTACATTGCGGAGATTTCAGAATTAATGACATTATGCTCAATCACCCTTTGTTAAAGCAATTTCATCTCGGGGGTACCCGCAAGTTGGCCAAGGTATACCTCGACACAACATACATGAACCCGAGCTACAACTTCCCAAAACAGGAACAAGTTTGCGATTCGATTTCTCAGCTTATTAAAGATATCATTGGTGGCAAAGAGATGGTGAAAGAATCGTTCGGCAAGAGCCTCCAATCTCGCATCACCCAATTTCTACCAATAAGCGCAAAGAATGTGCCAAAAAAGTGTCTTGTGTTAGTTGGGACTTACTTGATAGGAAAAGAACGCATTGCCATGTCTATACTGAAAAAAATGGGCCAGTGCCCCATCTTTGTATCAAACATAAACAGTCGAGGAGACAAAGCAGAGATAGTGCAGGCATTTCAGGATCCATATCTAAATTCTGTTCTCACCACTGATCCACTTGGTCTGACTGATCACCAAGTTGTCGTTCATTTAGTTCCTATGAAGATAGTAGGCACCTTAAAAGAGTTGACCAACTACTTCAATTTCAATAAGTATCATGATTCCTTTGAGAGATGCGTCGGCCTAAGACCTACTGGATGGACTTTTCAAGACACTGATGGGAAGGCGAATATAGAAGAATTTGACTCGATGAGCGAGGTGTCAGGTGAAACGATCCTATCTACCAAAGAGTTGATTAGACGCGTTCAGGAATACTCCTCCAGTGACATTCTCAAGCAGAATCCTTTCACAGCAAAAAAGTACGCCAAATTTGATCCGTCAACATTCCGTATATTTTCTTTGCCGTATAGTGAACATCTGTCCTTCCGTGAACTCTGCTTCTTTGTGGTATTTCTTAACATAGGACAGGTTATACCCACCGTGAATACACACAATCCAGAATCTATTCTGCGAATGGCAAAGACAATCCGTGAATGGGAAGCATTAAGAAGACAATTGCTTTCAAACCCTAAATTAGAAAATTGCTCTCAGGAAAACACTTCAGTGTCTCTATCTGATTTCTAGCTGAAGTGATCCTGCAGAAATCGCTTGGATCATAAGCTGATGCGCCTACGTTTATTTATATACTACAATCTATAAAACTTATTAATCAAAAAAAAATAAATACATCAATCCACACGAGACAAGGATGACGGCTGCTCTACTGATCGGTGCATTCCCTCTTTCGACCAAGATTTCGGTCGCCTGTCTTCTCACAGTCTCAATCTTACTTCTAGCCTTCAAGGCATACAACAATGACAGAGCAGCCCTCGTGCCATTTATTCAGCTTCTTCCGAGATACGCCATATTCTATCCCTGGGTGTTTGCAACAGCAATATTCGCGGAGACTTCCTTAATCGGATTCTTCGTTTCGTTCGCTGTTTTAGCAGTGTCGACCAAATACGTGGAGAAGTTCTGGGGTTATAAGGAAGTCATTAAGTTTATTTTCCTCAACGGCGTCCTTACAAATTTAATTACGGTAATTGTTGTGATCATTATAAATCTTATAGGAAAAAATGTCCAGGGAATGAACCAGCCTTTAGGAGGCGGTATCTCTTACTATATGGGATTCTTGGTGGTTCTTAAACAGGTAATTCCTGAACACAACGTGGTTCTCTTCCAGGGGCTAGTCAATTTCCGCGTCAAGCATTTCCCCTTCATCCTGCTTGTGTTCGCCTTCACTTGGTCTGTAATTTTCCGGTCATTCTACCCAATTCTCCCCGCAACGTTTGCGTTCGTAGTGTCATACAACTATTTAAGGTTTTTTCAACATTTCTATGCGGACACGTTGTTGCCTACTACCAATCCAGCCGCTGGAGGCAGCAGAGATACAAGCATTATTAGGGGAGACGCTTCAGATGCATTCCAATTGGTGGAGTTTTTCCCAGCGGTCACAAAACCTGTTTTGCTGCCAGTTATTAATGTAATCTATGATATCAGTGTGCTTTTGAGTCTTATAGCGCCTTTTGACGAGGACGCAATTGAGCAAAGTAATCTACGTGTCCAGACCATGAGCCAAAAAGTAGAGAGCATGAGTAAGAGCTCTAATTCAGAGGCCGATCGTAGACGTCAAGTAGCTTTGCAGGTGATTGAGAGCAGAGCCAATCAACAGTGAAGCCGATAATATTACTGGCAACTGTGCACACGTTCGTTATATATAATTTGAATTGTATATGTAACGCAGACTCAATTATAAAATTCCCGTTATTGCTATAATGAATCTCATTTTTTATTCACTTCAGCAGATGCACACGTTGCGTGCAAACCGATGATACGTGGTGTACACGAAGTATAAAAGGCCAGAGTTCATACATCCAGTAATTTCAACAGAGTGTACCCTAGCATGCACGACATAGATTTTAGATTTCGATACCAGAAGAAGGTAGATTGGTTGAGCTTCACACCAGGTACAAACCCCCAGCGCCTGGATAGAGATAGATCCAGATACAGCGCCAGCGGGCAGATGAACAGACAATGTATCAAATGTTATCTTTTAAATTGTTGGCTCAGATTGCGATTCAGTAGCTGAGTTCTGCCAGAGGAAGAAACATGCCCGTATTAGTAGAGTTTTCAAATAGCGATAAGGGCGTTGTTTACAACGTCAAATTAAAATTTGATATTGAATTGACCATTTAAACTAAAAAAAAAACATGTTCAATCAGGGAATCATACATGAGCAAAGGTATTTTGTGCGATGTCTATATTAAATTTACGCAAAGTGTAAATGTAAACAGCGTAGAGAATCGATCTAGCAATATGAAGTATGAAGCATTTCAGGAGAGTTTAGTTCGAAAGCAGCAAAAACTTTAAGCATTGCAATTTTATTTCGTTCAAAGCGGCAGGCGAAATCCTTTATTGTTTCTTTAAAATTGAGTCTGTGAGGCCAAAAAATGACCATATATTAGTTTTGAGGTTGGTAGTCGTGTCGTCTTTATCGAAAAAAAAAATGATATCCTCAAAATGGTATCATTTCTGCTGCTAACAGAAGAGCACAAATGATAGGAAGTAGGCTCATTGGGTTTAAGAGAATAATCTCTATAATTTGTGTTCCCTGCCAGCTACAAATATGGAATGAAATTTATGCTGCTTTAAACCAGAGTTGTTCAAATGAAAAGAACACAATTTACATGACACGCAAAAATCACGCATCAGATGTCATAGAGATTGTATTTAGCGTAAGAAGTCTTTCTGAGGTAAGAAGCTGACCGCCCAAGCCACAAGCGAAATTAAGTACTCAGGGCCAAAAAGTGATCTCGATGGTCGATGTCGACCTGAAAGATTGTTCCCTCACCAAACATTGGTTTTCAATCACTAACTCTCATCAAGTTGCCAAATGTGTCGTTCTTATCCATCTATAGCGTAATGGCCAGGGGTAAATTAAAGCATGTAGACAAAGCTATTCATACTGGCCACATCGTTTCAGCAAGTGTGAAAAGTAAAAAAGAATAAATTGAAATTAATAATTTTTGCATTTAGGCGCGTAGTTCCTACTATTGTTGACGCTATTCACGTTCCTTTTTATGGTTAGATTCAGCCTTGTTCTCACCACCTGCAGGGCCCCTCACAAAATTGACGTGAAACAGTCTCGAATCGACAAGAAAAATGCACGTCAAAACCATTTGCCACGAAAATAAGCTTGCGTGACCGATATCGCTTTTTCAAGTTTTGAAAAATTTCAATTTATAAAAAAAGAAAATTACATTTCCACGAAGGAACTAAGGACCCTTCCGGTCTTGAGACAGCTCGACACGTATAAATCAATTCGTGAGTCTCCTGCAGGCGCCCTCAGTGATTTATTCCCTTTTCTCGTTGTTTCTCAAGCGGTACTCTCTTGAAGATAGTCGCCAAAACCCCTCCATTTATAGACTAATCCTTTCCATCCTCCCTTGCTGTACTTACAAAGATTGTTCAGATGAGGTTTAGAGCCAAAAGTTCCATGGTTCCAGCCGGTGAAGGTGGCCTTTTGTCTGCCCCTCCATCGCGTAGCACCCAAGGTAGATCCTTATGGTTCAAAGGCATCATGCTAGTAGTCATGGTTTGGCTTACGTTGTGGGGTTTTTTCACATTGCTCGACTTCTCTCTGAAAGGTGTTGTTCGCCGCTATCCTACAGCCCATCCCGCAGGCACAAAACATATCATCAAGACGTCTCTGCGATTTTTGTACCCTGCCATCGAGGACGTTCCTGTATTGCAGGAGATGGGCATCTATTCTTTGTTTACGAGACTGGGAGGCGATTTGGTCTCTTTGAACTTCTTGGATGACAATGATCCTGTGAAACAAAAGGCAAAGGAAGCAGCTCAGAATGCCGAGCTGCAAGATAACGTAATCAAGAATAATTTCAAAAACCGCCGGAAGCTTCAGTACGACTCCACTAGCAGTGCTAATAGTCCCAGAGTTGTCATTGTCACCGCGTTGGACTATGAGAAGTATCCCCTTCAAACACTTGTAAATCTTGTGCAAAACAGAGTCGACTACGCCATCAACTACAATTACGGTGTCTACGTGAGATGGACCCAAGAATTTGTCCCGGAAATGAATGATTTTGAATTCCCAAATAATAAAGAGAAGGCCAAATGGGTCAGACTATTTGCTATGAGGGCCGCCATGTTTGCGTTCCCCCACGCCGAGTGGTTCTGGTACCTTGACCAAGATTCCTTAATAATGAACAAGGACGTCGACATTGCAAACTACCTTTTAGCACCATCTTCAATCGAAGCAGCTATGATGAGGGATAAGCCCTTGATACCACCCACTGGAATCATAAAGACGTACGAGAAAATCGAGCCAGAGAATGTTAAACTCATCTTCACCCAATCTAAGCAAAAGATTGAAACAGGTTCCTTCTTGATGAAGAATGATCCTGTCAGTCGCGGAATTCTTGATACATGGCAAGACAAGTTATACTTGCAATACTCCAATTTCCC
Source organism: Australozyma succicola (assembly GCA_030563905.1). NCBI lineage: Eukaryota > Fungi > Ascomycota > Pichiomycetes > Serinales > Metschnikowiaceae > Australozyma > Australozyma succicola. The sequence continues at coordinate 176,494 of JAJMKM010000015.1, forward strand.
CTTCGGCCCTGACTCGGCCATCACACACATTTTGCAATGGCATCCATACATTCTTTCTAAAACTATACTTGTTCCAGCCAGAATGATCAGCTCGATGCACAATCCGCTAGTCTCTGAGGATCAAAGAGAGACGGACCCATTGAACTACTATCCCGGAGACTTGGTGGCACAATGGATCGAATGTAACTCCGAGGAGAGCTGCGACAACATTTTGAATTCATACTGGGAAAAGCTCCAGAAGCAAAGTTAAATAGACGACTTCGTTCAAACCCCATAGCTAATACACGTACTCATTAAGATCCAAATGTATTTCAATTGCGAATTTAACTTGACGTCATTGTAATCCCGTTTAGAACGACTCACCCTTGAAAATGCATAGAAATGTCTGAAGGTAACAGATTCCAGCTTAAAGTGCACATAACTAGTAAAAATGTCCGTAGTGTAGATACGCGATTACTTTAGTATGGCAATACTTATTTGCTTGTCATTTAGTCCGTTGATCATTCTCTTACTTCTGCTCAGAAACAACGAATGAGTTTGCTTCTCTTCACTGGAGGTTTACGAATTATCAAACGGGAAAGAAACAAACAAAAATAAAAAACTAAAGTACAAAGGATTCTTTCAAAAAATCGATAGGCTATAAATCAAAGCTCTATTTTACTATATAAACTAACTAGAACGGCTTGGAAGTGTACGTTCTTGTGACACTAGGAGTGAAGGTCCAGAAGGTGATTTGTACACCATCAGTACTCCACCAAGAGGAAACAGCACCACCAGTGTCATTGTTGCTGACGCCTCTAGGTTGGAAGACACCTTGGAAGACACCAGACAAACTGGTTCCCAAATCCTCAGGGATGTGGGAAGCGGCAACGGCAGGAGCTGCGATGACGATAATGAAAAGGACAAGCACAGCGAAACACAAGACACAGTACTTACGCACCATTCTCTTTCTCAATTTGGCTTGGTGCAATGAGTAGATAGGAGGTCTGATCAAACGCGAAGGCTTCAACCAGAACAACATGGTAGAGTGCCATCTGTCAATCAATGGGACAAACAAGATAGGCAACTGAATGAAGAGAATGAGATGGGCCAAAATAAAGTCACCGGCAAAATCGGACATTTCAATAATCTTGGCGCAGAACTCACGTGCTGGTTGTGTGAAAGCCATGTAACCCATACCTGTTCCATACCACTTACCGGTCCAGAAAGCAGTGTTTGCCTTGTCGTTCTTAAACTCACGGGTCAAGAAGAGAAGCGTCATAAGCTTGAAGAGTGTTCTTTGAATGTAGATCATGGTAATGACACCCAACAACATACGAGCAAAGTTGAATCCTTCAAGAACCCACATAACAATGAAGAACACCAAGTGAACAATCACAGCGACACCATGAGCAACACCGGCAATGACAGCACCTGTCTTCTTACAGCACAAGCCCAACATTGGACCTGCGCAACAAGCAAGCGCGAGACAGACACCCAAGCATCCCATATCGATAACAACTGGAGCCAATGCACAGACAAGGACACGAACAGTGGAGTTGACGGTGATTGGGTCAGTGGACAGTCTTCCGGAAACATTCCACTGAGTGACACCAGTTTGGGCGTTGATGAATGTGTAGGCAACAAACATACAGGCGGTGTAGAAAACACAAGGGAAGAAGTCAGCGAACAAGACGTTAGAACGGTGAGCACGAGTAGTGTCGGCGGCACCCTTTTCGGAAACGTCGTTAGTCAACTTCCGCTTGAAACCTGTAATACGCGAACGAGAAAGCTTGATGTATCCAATCCACGAGTTACGGTGCCATTTGGTGTTACCACGCGACAACCATCTGATGAAGTCTCTGTAGTCAATGAAGAAGTCTTCCCATGCGAACTGGTGAGGGTTGAAGACAAATGGAGAGAACATGAGTGCAGACAAGGAGGCCCAGAACCAAAGAAGTGGGGCTTGCCAGTGAGCAACGGAACCAAACAAAATAATCAACATCGACCGCGCACCCATGTAAATGGACGAGTCAGCAAAACGAGAGAACAAGATCGAGAATGGGATACGAGAAGTAGCGAAACCACGACCAGTAGAGATATAACGAGCACCACCAAAAGTCAAGTCAGTAGCCAAAGAAGTAGAATAGATTTGGGCAATGAACACCTCGAACAATGGAGACAAAGAGACAAAATGTCTGCAGAAACGCTGAGTAGCCTTCCACAAACCACGCTCAATCAATTCTTGGACGGCAAGAGGAATGAAAGAGATGAAAAAGACAATGAAGATGGAAAGAGTATAACGTCTAATCCAGTCGACAGCAGTGGCCAAGTTGTAACATCCATAAGGCTTGTTGACATCGGTGATTGGGGTGTACCTGTTGTATTCACACATGATGGTCTCATGGGCCAAGGCGTTCAAGTTAGCAAGGACAAGCATGAAAGTTTGGAGAGACAATTGAATGAACAAGTTATTGATGTGGAAACCAGGGTGACCGTAGTAGAAGGACAAGAATCTGTCGAGGGGAAGTTGGGTAGACAAGTAGTAGTATTCACGAGACAACATCTGCTCACCCATACCAGCACCAATCTTGGTGGTAAAGTTACAAATGGAGCCGAAACCCATATCTCTTCCTTTACCACACTGGTAGTACTCACAGTGCTTGATACGGCCTCCACGCAACATGGCGGTCATACCAGCATAAATATCTTCGTTAAGATGCAATCCCTTTTGACCTTTAGATACACCTCCACGGGTCAACATGAAAGTAGCGTTCAAGAAATCAGGGTGACCATAATGCAATTTACCTCCAATTTGTGCCAATGTACGGGCAAACAATGTACCGAAAGTTTGCTCCTTACCAGCAGCAACATCACCAAGGACACCAGAGTTCTCAGAGAAAATGTACTCACGAGCACCCAAGATGGCAACTGGAGCAGGGCTCTCTTCGCCAGCCTTCTTCAAGTTACGAGCGTAAGGGTTAACGTGTTCAACGTTGAGCTCCTCAAACTCGGCCAAAACGGATCTGATCTTCAAACACTCCTCCAAGTAGTTGTCTTGGTTAGCGTCAATCAATTGGATATACTCACCACGGTGGAAAATAACGGCGTGGTTCTGGTTGTCGGACTTACCGTCACCCAAAATTGGGTTACCGGATAATTGGACTCTGAACTTTGGTCTACGACGTCCGTTCTCCATGATTTGACAGTATCCATCAATAAGCGCAGAGTACACACGAGGCTGGCCGCCTTCTTCAGTAGGAGGCTCCTCATCCAAAAAGGCAATCTGCAAGTCGGGGTAAGCACGCAAAAGGAACTCGGCATTCTCCATCTCATCGTCCTTAAACTTAGCCATTCTTTGCATGGAAACAACGAACTTGAACTTTCTGCGAGCCATGCGAGCAAGGGCGCGCTCCAATCCAGTGTCGTCTCCACCGTAGCATTGAACCAACTCAGGGTTCTCAACACGGTACAATAACTTGATAGCACGGGCATAGTTCATGAAACCAGAAACGGTACGGTACAAGGTTTGAGAACGCAACGAAGCCCAGATTCTTGTACGCAAAGTGTACTCTGGAGCAGCACTCTTGAAACCGATACAGTAGAAGGGCAAATCGTCAATCTTCAGCTTCAAGGCATCCTCGTTAGAACGCTCTTCGTCGGCAACATTGTCGTAGACAGCAGTCTCCTCGGCTAAAATCTTGGTGTCCTTAACGAAACAGTCCCACTCGACTGGGTGCAACTGCTTAAGGTATTCCAAAAGGGTGACACGAGCAAACTCGTCATCCTCTCTGATGATCTCACGAAGAGACAACAAAATCTTTTCAGAATAGTGAGGGGTGAAGACAGTGAAGGTTGGCATGTTGTCGACAGGCAATGGCTCCAAGATAGGTGTAGCAAGGGACTGAGCAAAGAACGAAATACGACGCTCCGCTTCGGAGTTACGTGGGAAATACTCGTTGTCGTAACTGTTGTCGTCTTGCGAAACAAAGAAGGTAGGTGCTCTTAAGGTTCTCTTGCCCTCATCCTCGGATGGGATTTGATGGTACAAAAGTCTTTGAACGTGGTCAATAGCTAACAAGTGCTCTCTGTACATAGAGATCACAATGGCATTCCAGACTTGGGAAATAAGAACCTTAGGCTTATACTTGATCTCCATCTCAGTGGTTGCCAAGATCTTGGAGTAGATTCTCTTTGGAAGTCTGGTGAAGATGTTTCTCCAAGGAGTCAAGATGGAAATACCGAGGTAGAACGAACGTCCAATGGAGAAAACACAGTTACAAACAATGTACCACATATAAGTATCCAAGAAGAACAACAACAAGTCGACCAAGATCATAAGACCCATAACGATTTTTGGTTGTTGTTGACACAACTTGTTACCGAACCAGTAGTCACCGTTACAACGCATCACCATGGTAGACAAGTTACGAATAGGATCACGCAAGGAAAGAGTCAAGAAGAAATAAGATTCAGACAACTTAGCAGCAAACACAAGAGTCCACAATAAGTAAGACATCCACATATCCAAACCCTTCAACTTGTAGAAGTTGGCGGTGAATTGTTGCGAAGCCATGTATTTTCTAGACTTCTTGTTCAAGTAAGGAGTGAAGAGACCACCAAGGGGCATCACGGAGAAGAACAAGAGAGTGGCAATGGCGACAAAGAACCCAACAATGGACAAAATCTGCGCAGTTTTGGAGATCGCAGTGAGACCTGCCCAGTAGAACGCAAACACCACAGGTGCCAAGTTGATCAAGAAAATAAGGATAATAAACATAAGACGACGGGTCAAGTGTTGAGCACCTGCCCATTCACGGGGAACGAACATCCACTCAAAGAGAGTGGCCAAGATTTGAATAAACGATACAACGGCACCTCCAAGAGCTGGGGCTGCCCACTTTGACAGCGCGGTTGGCTGGTTGTTAAGTGTTTGGATGTAATCAGCGGTATATAACGTTGGGGCGTTGTAGGCGGTGTACATCCAGTAAACACCAATATGAATCACCCAAATACGGTTGAAGTTGGTGATGAAATGAAGCCATGTACGAGTCTCCTTGTAAGTCTTGAAGAAGACGTTATCCCAGTCAGCCTCACCGAGGGAGAGATAACGCATTTCCTTGGGCAAGTCCACCAATCTCTCACCGTTACCGGTGATGATACGGGAGATACCCTCAGGATACCAGAAAAGCTGGTTAACATCATCGTAACCAATAATGTTGTTGTGGTCCTTCTCTCTCTTGACGAAACGACCCTCGTGAACTTCATACACTTGAGACTTCAAGAATGTATAAAGTGGAGTAATCACTCTGTTCAAGTAGTCACCCTCAGCAAGCTCTGGTTGTTGTTGCCATGCGTTGGACAACAAGTAATCCTTGGCACACTTGTAGATATAACAGAGCGTCTCAGGAGTGAAACGCACCTGGTTGGCCTCTCCCCACAACAACAAGTAAAGAGCAATATCACGCACTCTCTCCTCTGGAGTAAGGGCATTCATCTTGGCTTTCCATTGAATTTCAGCGGCCTCTAAAGAGTAATCACCCTCCAATTCTTGAGCCAAAGCGTCAACATCGCCAACGATGTTCTCGTCCAAACCAGATGCCTTTTTAGACTTCTTGGAGGCCTTACGAGCCTTCTTACCGATTTTGCCGAGAGACATGTTGGAAAAACCAATGGAGTCGTCCAAGTCTTGCTGAGAAGCGAAAAACCACTTCTTGTAGTTGGCATTGTCACCTCCGATATAGTCTGCGTGCAAGGACAACAAAGCTTGAGAAGGAGCCATACGCGACGAACGAGAGTCCAACAAAGTCATGAAGTAGTCAAACATGTTACGCATCGAGTCACGTTGGAATCCAAACTTGTTGGTCAAGTCCATGAAGATATCTTCAATGTGTTCAATCTTAAGAATAACCTGAGGGTCTGCGGACCATGCTGGGTAAGGCAAGTCGGCAGTGGCTTGGAATTGAGCAGCATCAAAGTTTCCTGTGCTACCACCTCCGTAGATTGGAGTCAGAGTGCCTGAGGACATAGCACCACCATGGCTCATTTGGGAGGGAGTGTACTGAGTTCCATATTGGTCGTAGCCACCTGGACCACCGGGGCCGCCTTGGCCACCACCGTATGAAAAGTCGGAGAAGGCTTCTGGTTGGCCTTGGTAGCCCATCGAGCGGTCGCCATATTGTTGGTAGCCATCATCGTAGCCACCTTGTTGTTGGTATTGACCGTCGTAGTATTCGCCGCCCTGATAGTTCATTCCACCATCATTGTAGGAGCCCTGCTGGTAGTAACCTTCACCTTCACCTGTCGGCTGCTGGTTCGGGTCGTAATAGTTTTGATTGTTGTCGTACGACATCTGTTGTTAGTCACTGTGTCAATGAGGTCTGCGAGTCTTTCCGGATCGTAGACTCTCTGCTTGTGAGTTTGATGAATTCTCTGTTTCGTATGGCTTTTTATAGTATATAATTTGATCTTAGTTTGATCGGTGGATTGAGGATTCGTTGGTGGATAGTGGTTGGTCCCTATGGTCCGTAGTCGATTCCGATTAGTGAATAATGGGAGAGGTCTTGGTCTAAAGGAAAAGGCCAACGATTTGCGATCAACAAATGAAAAAATAGAATTGATTTGAGCGAATGACAAAAGCTTTTCACACAGTGCAAAGATTGCGATGACTATCTAGCGGGCTGTCCTTGTTTTAACAGTAATCGCGAAGTGATAAGCCCGCAGGATTTTTGTGCTCAAAAATAGAACTTTTGCCTCGAACAGCGAAGGACTGGGCGGAACATACGTGCACATGCTCCGTGCAGGTCGTGCAGGTACACTATCCTATTGTGTATTGCTTTTTGTCCTCGTAAATTCAAGGAAATTCTCAAGACTTTCATTCATCATTTCACGCTTTAGCTCATCGTTTCGAATTTCGAGTGAATTTGGCCTCCTCAGTATGGAAAATGCCTGACGTTGAACGCTGAATCATGGATCTTACACCCAGACCGGATCATCTGGCGCGATGGGTTACGCAGCCCTGTGTACAATAAAGTCACATACAGGTGCATGTCTCGTGACCGCAACCAACCACGCTTAAGTGTCCCTACTAAGATGCTCTGCCGCGTCATGTGTGCAGGCGTTCGGGCCGATGATTGTTCCTTTTTATGCATCACGTGAAGAATCGATCAAAAGAAATGAGAGCATCTGGGACAAGTTCAGTCCGAATAAAATGAATTTGTTAAAGTTTAACTGAAAGAAATGGGTTATTCGAAGCCACTAATTTCTATTTTTTCACCATTTTTTTCTCGCGCGCGTTGTCACCTTTTCATCCCCAAGCTTAAGAACATAAAATGACTAGTGATGAAGTTACGTAGATGCAGCATAATGTCAGGATATCGGAAATTTTCAGCTTTAGATTCATATTTGTGAAAAAGAAACTTCCAAGGAAAGGCAAAGTCAGCGACCTGGGATCAGAGTAGGATGGGTTTGACAGTAATCATTGATTCACGCGTTGTAACGAATTGCAAATGTGGAATTGTAGATGTTTTCAATACAAATAGGGAATAGAATGGTCGAGAAGTAATTGGCTCGGGATTTATTTGCTACCTGGTGTTCTCGAAAGGGATAAGCCACGCGTTCTAAAGGAGTATCATCTCGTCAGAATCAACGAGGACCCCGCCGGGAACTAAGGAAGCTCACCACAAGTCCACGTTCATCATCTCAAGCAATTCCTAGCAATTCTAAGCAGTTCAAGCAATCCTAACGTCGTTCGGTGATCGCATCCATCTCATTTGGTACATTGTTAACTTCTCATCGGCGTGAGTGTGGAAGAATGTCCGGACAAGCCTTGCCGATCAACGAATAACAGGCCATCTTCTTGAATTGTTTATAATACAGAATTTGCTGACGCCTTCCAGTGGAATTTCTTGTCTTACTTCACAGACGCTTCATATCTTTGGAGATCTTCGTTCACGGAGTACCAATCATCTTGAAACAGAACCGGACGGTTTAAATTACGGAAAGTGGCAAAAAGAACAGGGAGAATTCAAATCAATATCTAAACGAGCAATTTTCGTTGCTGTTCGCCAGCAAGAGCGTACATACCTTTCTTCGACTATCAGCGGTGAAGTCTGAGAAGGGAATCGATAGCTGATTTTGTGCGAGGGAGGTGGTAGCAGAATCTTCGCGAGGTGGGCACGACCAGGGTCCTCCCTCCCTTACTAAGGGGGGTGCGAAGGATTTAGAGCTAATTAAGGCCACAGGAAAGTCAGCTGCAAGTAATCACCTAAACATGCGTCGGTAAATTTTTTTTTGTTTCGGTTTAATTTTATATTTTCCATTTGATAAATACGCATTTTGCTGCCATTTTGCTCGTCTAGGCAATTGATCTACTGAACAGTGTGCGATTCGCAGAGACACGGTAAGTGAGACGCCAAGCCGGCAAAAGGTACTCGGCGAATGCGCTTTCTCACGTAAACTTAGCGATGAGATGTGCGCCTTCTTATCGCACTCGAGATTTACGAGCGTCACCTCGAAAGCTATTGTTGCTACCAGAGTAAGCGGACACGTTAGTTGTTACGAGCGTTTGGAAGTGGGGCAACTCCTCTATTTTGGTTATTGTACTAGGAACCACGCGGTTTTGTTTTGGGTGATAGTTGACGTGAGACAAGGCTCATAATATGCCCCTTTCACCGACTTCCTTACTCAGATATCTAATGAACTTTAGTGACTTGAAATTGGTGAGTTCACTAGTTGATTCTTGTAATGAAAGGGCGAAATAAGTATTTAAATATTTTATTCTTCCGTATTCAGCGCCTAGTCGATGGAACAATTTGCAACTTTTGTCGTATAATCCTGGAATCTCACCTATTTTAAAATTCATGTTCGAGTTTCAAATTCCAGAAAATATGAGAAAATGGAAGAAACATTAACCCAGTCATTGTCGTGTTGTAGAACTCTCAAAGACTGTGATAACTTCTGCAATAGTGATTAGATGTTACATAGCCCTCTTTTCTGTAATATTTACCCAAAAGGAGGAAACAAGACTATTGGCAAACACCGCAAATTTGGTGAATATTCTAAGTTAGACTATGCATGATTACTTAAACGATCTATGTACTTTTACAATTGCAAATAATTGAGTAAAAACCCTAATTATCAGTCCATCCCAAACTGCTCAACTCGCGTCTGAGTTCATCTTCTTTGTTAATCTTGCTGATTTGAGTGTCTTCCAAAGGCTCGCCTACTGCTTGCTTCATTTTCAAGGTTTCGATAGCCCGAAGCTTCTTCAACAAAGAGCGAATCTTCTTCTCTTCCAAGGAAACAATACCGCCAACGACACTTCCACCAGAGGGGGCGGGAGAGGCAGCAGCAGGAGCGGCAGAAGGAGCAGGCGAGCTATTGGCAGAAGCATCTTCTGTGGACTTCTTATTTTCCCTCTTCTTTCTATTTTTGGCAGCAGCCTTGGACTCTTTAGCTGCTGGAGGAGGTGCAGCACCAGGGACAACTCTGCGAGCACCAAATCCTGGAACATATGGCTCAGAAGTAGCGCTTTTTTGCATTTCCTTTTGATACAAAGTAGTGGCTGGCGCAGCAACACCGGCGACACGTGCATGAGGGGGTCTATAGGCGCCTGCTTTCTTGACAACATTACCACCACTAGCAGCAGCCTTCTTGGCAAGGAACTCCTTTGCCGAAGCGTCCGGCTCAGGACATGCCTCTAATTGTCTCAATGCAGGGAATGATTCAATGCGTTGTGGTCTCCAGGATATCGAGAACAACTCTGGGTATTCCCTGAAATAAATCAATTTTCCACTAGCATGCCACACCTTCAAACCATTGTCTACTCTCAATCTAGGCGAAGTAGTGGCTGTCAAAATGAATCTTCCACATGGAGACCATTCACAAACGGAAGTGTTGTCAGCCTCAAAGGTGCACACCTTCGAAAATCTGTCCTGACGGTCATAGACGTCAACTTTTCCTTGCAAATTACCGAAGCCCGCAACCAAGACAAAACGTCCGTGGGGAGAGTACAAGATAGTGTTTCTTGGAGCAGTTGGCAATGAGTGAATTGAGTTACCACGGGAGTCAAAGAACGTGGTTTCCGATGGCATGTAACCGTAAGATACGGCGAATTCACGAGCCAGAGGAGACCAGGTAATGTCATGAATAGGGCCCTCTCTTTTCAAATCGATTCTCTCGTAGGATCCGGCAATGCCAAGCAAGTACAAGTTAGTCTCTCCATAGTAAGACTTGTTACTGGTATCGTGATCGGTAGAAGCTAGAGCTAGCAAAGCAGTACCTAGAGCATTCCAGACCAACTGACACTTCTCGGCTTTGAAAAAGTTTTTGGAACAGATGGGTTGGTTGAAGTTTGGAATGTTGTAGATAACAACCTCAGCAGGTTTGCCACCCTTCTCAGGAATAAATACGGCAACTGATGGATTGAGACCAGGACTAAGCTTAAATGTTTGGAAGGAGGCATTCTTGTCCTGAACTCTGTATTTGTGACTAGGTTTCTTGATGTCCAAGGTACCATTTAACTCGTAAAAGTGAATCTCTTTATTGTTGTAGTTCTTGGCCATAGTTTTGCCATCGTGCGTAAATTGTGGTTGCCATCCAGCTTGATGCTTGTTGGACCATTGAGTAAGGACTTGCTGTGCCTCTACGTCGTATAACAAGACGTTGTCGGACCAAACTCCGCTCTCTTTATTAAGCAAAACAGGCTTTGTCCAAAGGGTTATGTATTTGCCGTTAGGGGAAAATTGCAAGTCAAAAGCATCCTTCACGTCAATAGTGGCTGCGATTTGTGTGGCGGACAGACCAACCAGTGTGTTGACAACAACTACACATGTGGGCTGCGTGTAAGCCAAATATTGACCGTTGGCGCTGTAAGCGGTGCATCTGACCTCGAGGGATGGCTTAGGGAAGTCGGCGACTTCCTTGTAGTCTTGGATTAAGTCTATCGACTTGGGCTGACGACCTGTAGTTAGTATTGAGCGAAGCAGGAATATGAAAGACGAATGGATATTATCCATACTAGGAAGGAACAGATAGAGAAGAAAGAAAAGCTGAAGTAGTCGAAAAGACAAATGAGCTCTTTTTTTAGAATAGGATGGTAACTAGATCCAGCTTTTTGGAGACATCTGCGGGAGTCCACGGTTGAGACAAAGACTCCGAGGAGATCGTGTCTGAGAGGAACTAGACTCGAAAAGCATTAGAAGTCACACATATGTAAGCTCATAGTACCAAAAGCTCTTAAATCCTAGTTCAGTACGTGTGTGTCGCCCTCGACGTGTCACATAATCTTATCAGTACCTCCCTAGCCCTCTATGGCCGAACGTCTCCACGAGTGATACGTACAGAAAAATTGTGTATTTGCAGACATGACTTGCAGGTTCAACGGAAGGGCCCAATTACTATTCTTCGTGGCGAAACAGATGAATCTGTGGAGTCTAAGGAATTTTACCGTTCGCAGTAAAACGCTGGTGGTAATGAAGTACTGCAGGATGGCCCCGATTTTTCAACCCAGGGTTGCAAAGTGAGACAGCGGAAGGCATTTGAAGTGGGGCAGGTTGTGTAGGACAAGTTTATTATTTAAAGTAATTATTTTTGTGTTTTTGTTAACTTCCATAGGGATTAGGTTTTCTCCGACTCGGAATCTGCAAATAGGATTGACAAGATGATATTAGAAATCACGTAATTTTAAAAGATACCCCGGACAAAGAAGAAATTTTGTATTAAAATGTTAAGATTTCTACGAATTTACTACGATTGAGGTTATGAAGGAATGCTCCTGAGTTGTTTGGAACAAAACCTGGTCTAGCTGGGAAGTTAAAAATATAGAATCCAGATAGCATTAGATACTTACACCAAAAATACGTTATAAAATATATTAGTATGCTATTAGTAATGTTGTTCAAACAACAATCCAATTTTTAACACCCCCGAATTTTGGCCTGTGCCTCGACGTGGCCGAGTTGGCTTGCCTCTGCAAACCACTCATAAGCGTCTCCATCAACAAAATCTCCCTCCACGAGCAAGCCCATCTGATAGTATGCCTCGGGATATTTAAACTCCTTGCAGGCTCTTTCGCACCACATTATAGCACCCTCAGGATTAGGATAAGGAATATGTTTACTGGTTCCGTTAGAACCTTTAAGAAACCATCTGCTTACACCCAACATGGCCTCAGGATGGCGCTTGAACTTAAGTGGCGAGGTCGTAGCCTTAATGTACCATTGGATGGATTTACTAGCATTAGGTTTACGGTTCAACTCACCAAACTCATAGATACGGCCCAAGCGGACCTGTGCCTCAAGGCAATGAAGCTTGGCAGCACGGTTATAGTACGAAAGACTCCGAGCATAGTCCACTTTTGCGATACTTGTAGCTTCTTGCACAAACTCGCATTCGAGGGTTAAATCACCAGGATAAATACCCTCGTGAATCTTTCCGAGCTGAAACAGCGCCAGGCCCACCACCTCTTCAAGCTCGTCACGGTCGGGTCCTTCGAGCTGGATTTCTGCCAGCTCCATGTCGATACTGGCCAAGTCTTTCAAATATTTATAAAACTTAATCAGACGAACTTTTGGAACATACAAGAAGATCAATGCAACCTTGTAGATAGCTTTATTGTAGCCCATCTGCGCAGACTCCTTGTATTGCTCCATAGCCATATCAAACTTTTCTTCAGTCTCTTGGGACTCATACAACTCTCCCAACTTGTAGTAAGCACGGAAGTACAAAGGATTCAACTGAACACAGTGTTGGAGGAAGCGTTCTGCCTCGTCATCATCGCGCAGGAAGCCAAAGTCTTGCCCGTATTTTTCAACATAGTCATTCATGTAAAGACATCCCTGAATATAGCATACCTCGGCAAAGGTCTTATCCTTGCGCAGGTCACGATTAGCGTCAAGTTCCTTAAGAAGCTTTTGCAAATGGGAAACGAACGCTTTGATAAAGAGATGTTTGTTTGCCATTACTTGGTCTGCTGCCACACCACTTCCCTTAACGTTTATATATGAGTAGAGCTTGTAATTAGTGGCCGTAAGTAACATCTTCATCCACTTCAATCTGTATTCGAGAGTTTTATTACCAGATGCGATGATGCGTCTCAATTGGATAAATTCCTCGATTCTCTTGTTGATCACAGGATCAGTAGAAAAAGGTCCAGCTGTCTGGGCGCTGAGTACACCCTGTGGCTGGTAGACCAGGAAAGGACGCATTGGCAGCATTTGAGGATGAAACTGTTGTTGCATTTGTGGCATGAACATCAGATCATTGGCGCCATTAAGGTTAATCATGCTGTGTCTGTGGAGGTCATGTCCTTGGTTATATCCCATTGCAACCTCTGGAACTTCACGTGGCGCATTGGTAAAGATAGGAGGTGGCGGACCAGGCATGGGCGGAACGAATGTAGGCCCTGAGGAAGGATTAGCATTCCTTGAAGCTCTGGACAGATTACGGGATACAATAGTGGCCACACGATTAGGAGTTTTGCTTACAAAAAAGTTCTTTTCACTTTGCAAAGAATTGTAAGATGATGTTGACGCCGTGGAGTTTTGACGGTTCAAATCATCTACCAGCTTAGGTGGATCAAAAGATATGGCAACAGACTTCTTTGGTGACTCTGGTGGCAATGAGTACACCTCAACACCTTTAAGAATCTCATCCTCCAGAGAGTTCAGAGAAAGAACAGGCTTTGGAGATGTCTTAATTGCACTAAGCTTAGGAGTCTCATGCGATGGGGATTGTTGCATAGCCTCCAATGTGCTGAGCTTTGGTGTCATCTCAGGCTCATACAGGCGTAGTTCAGGGGTAGGTGTGCGAGTCTCTTCGTTGTCGCTCTGTAAAAAGGCGCCATAGTCCGAGATCTGGCGAGTCTCTTGAGGTTCAATCATCATCTCATGTAAGTTATGGATCACCAGCTGAGTTGTAGGAGCTACTAAAACACTCTGCGTGGGTTCGTCGACATTGTCAGATGCAAATTCTTCTTCCTCACCACCGTTATTGCTACTCGTCCTTTTGATAGCGGAGGATACGTCCACAGAGATGGCACGCGTGCCAATAGGCTTTTCTTCTTGAGCCAAAGGTTGCAACAGGGGCACCGAGGCAGATCTATTAGACTTCAATGTACATCTTCTACTGTTTTTCAACAAGTTGTTCTCAATGCCGATTGAGTCCAGATGGCTATTAAGGTAGTTAGCCACAGACATGGGCCTACTAGGAGGACGGGAGCCTGCTGCACTCGGAGTGCGAGAAGAAGGAACAGCACCCAGGTACATGGAATTACGAGCAGATGCACCTTGCTTTTGTGCCATGAGGGCCTGATACAGGGCCATTGCCTGGTAATACTGTTTCCATTGGTTGTAATATGGGTGGCTCTGAGCAGCATTATATTCCAGATCGTCTTCGTACTCCGTTCCGGAGTTTATATCGGAGCTAGAGTAGTCTGTTTCAGATAAGCTCACCTCGGAAACAACTCTATGAACATTGGATGGAGGTTGCAAAGATGGGCTATAACCTTGGTAGCCACGGGCGGATGGAACAGCATCCGAAGAATAAGTTCTCGCAGTTGATTGTCCATACGGCTGTTGTTGCTGATAATGATACTGATGCTGTTGATGCTGTTGATGCTGACGTTGTTGATATTGAGCGAATGTTTCGACGTTGTTTTGACCGCGTTGTTGACCGGTGGTTCTGGTGGGCAGGTCATTTTGAGTTGGTATTGGATTAGATGATTTTATCTGAGTGGCGGGTTCGAGGCGCAAGTTTGCCACTGCACGTTTAGGAAGTTCGATGGTTCCTACAGGGGGCTTCTTCTGAAGCAAGTCGCCGGGCGCATGGTCAGTTGCCCGAGGCGAATCTTGCGACGAGTAGGAGGAGTACGAGGCGGCCAGAAACTCGCTAGCAGACGAAGACTCGGAGGTTAAACCCCTTTGATGTCCATTTACACGACTGCTAGGCTTGGCTTTAGAGCTGTTTTCGTGAGATCTTAGTCTGGATAGAAGGCCCATCATTAATAACAAGATATCTGGTGAACGACTTGATCCTCTTCAAAAACAAAAATTTGCCTTTTAAGACTTAACAATGGAGAAACTCAGGCGACAGCCACTTTGGATTCGGGCAGAAAAGGGCCTGCAAGAGTTATCTTGTCTGTTGTGGGCTGCTGGAAATTTGAAGACGCTGCCACTGTCAATGGATAGAACGATCTCCAGAACGAAATATACGGCAAATGGATCTGTACGTGTCTTCTTGGGTAAGCTAGCACGGAAAATATAGTGGGAGCGAACGGATAGAATGTTCCAATTAAGTTGGACTTCTTAGAGGTGACAGCACGAATCTTGGAATTTGTCCAGCTGAAGGGATGTGCTAAGAATATCTACATAGTTCCGGAAAGGAACAAGAGTAAATAGGAACGTGTGTATAGGGCTCGTATGCGCAGCGCTGGCATCTATATGCAGACTTGCATGTTTAGATTATTCAGCACAGAGTACGAAATATACAAGAAGAATACCAGTTATTTCCCAAAAAATTTTTCGAGGGACTTTTGCCCCGTATTGTTATTAATAAATGGCTTACAAACGTTATTTGGATCTCATAGTCTGGAGATCTAGTAAATCATTAGCTCTAAAGAACCGGCATACTGAATTAACCGCTGTACATCAACATGAGCTGCAGGCTCTTTAATGAATCGGGCAATTTGAGTAGAAGTTACTCCTCTTGCTTTGCCACCACAAGTTACGAAAGCGTAGTCTACCTATAGAGGCCAATGATTTTAAATTTGGGTATCTCTTCTCACGCTTGTGAAGTGAAGATAAATTATTAGCATTTGTCGTCATTGTTGCGTGATCGACACTTTTTCCTTCTACTGCAGAGGGGCGGTGTAAATCCTGCGCGGGCGTGAGAATTCCTCAATATTTGTCAAGGTGATCTGCAACGATTGGCCGGTGAATCGTAGGCACCGTTGATTACATGTAAAAAGAAATGTCCCGGTGAGTCCGATTCCTTGGCTTGTTTCATTTTCAGGGAATTTTCGCTGCTTGTGAGGTTATTTTGCTGCATGCTTCCGAATAGAGATGATGAGTTACAAATTAGAACAGATTGTTGAATTGCCTAGCAAATAGCCAAACGACAGAGATCTCCCACAAATCACGGCAAGTCCCGCGAGCAAAGACACAAAGAGTGGCACAAGACGCAAATTTAGAACATTTGGATTACTTTAGCTATTAATATTTATTTTGCAATTGCTCGAAGACCATTCCAGCCATTTATTAGTAGCTAATTTAAAAATACATTCAGGAAGGAGTGCGCATCGTATTGATGCGTTTTTAAAAAAAAACTCTTTCTAACCAGAGCGCATTGACCATGCAGGAGCCATGCAAGTAATTTATCCACTTGTAGAGAACGGCGTTTTCCATCACACGGAAAATGGCTAAGGGGTGGTTGTCAATGAATCTGTCAAGACATCTAGTCGCTTCAAAGTATGTAAGCGAAGGGTACTAGTCTGTATGGGACAGTACTTGAAGAGCAGTCTTGTGTCGCTGCTTGGTAACATGCCGTCCAACGAAACGTCACCTATTGGACATAAGTTCTTGCTTTGCCTCACTGGATGAATATTTCAGTTTTGCAATATTGCTTCGGAACCAGGGGAGGCGAAGAAATAACGACACAAGATAACAGTGTGCTGATTGGTTGAGTGTCAACGCAAAATGTCGCCAAGCTAATGGATTTTGTACAACATAACTTTTCCTTTAAATTAAGCAATGAACAAAAGATGGGGATATTGATTTTGCAACTTGGCATCACTGCTCTTGCAAAATTAGGGTACTGCTTTTGTCATAAAATTTGATGTTTCACCAGAACCTTGTAATTAGCGAAGCAGCTTTCATAAACGGACTTGAAAGCTGTCTGTAATAATTTGCTACTGAAATTATTCTCTCAATCATTTATAAATATTTAAGTACATTGATAGATCTAGCCAGCTCATTGAGTGACTCAAACGTCGCCTGTGGCTGAAGAATTAAAATCTAACCAATTCCACTTATTAGTGTTTGTAACCGGTCTGTCTATAAGAATTTCGTCAGTAGCACCATCTCCAAAACTGAAAGCATCAACATCCATGTCGTGTCTATATTTGTCGGCACCGATAACAAATTGATCCAGTTGGAACAAGTTAACATTTAGAAGTTTGTCAATTTCATCCGTACCTGCAAGTGAAGAATTGTTACCAGTTGCCCCCATACCTAGGTCTTCTGGATTCATCGTGAAATCGCTCTGGATTTGCATGAACGAGGTAATGTCTTCGTTAGCCGTTTGTGGCTGCGCATAAACCGGAGCACTAGAGGAGTAGGCACGAGAATTGAAGTCATTTTGCGGGCGTGTGGATGGGATTGCTTTGTTAGAGAACGAAAATTTGTCACTAGATCCTAATAGCGCCTTGGTATTATTGTCAGGAAGATCACCGTCGCCCATCTTTGACATGTAATTTTCAGGATGTTTGTTGCGGACAGGCGTCTGGCTAAGACTACTTGGTGTGTAAGACACATTAGAATTCGCTTGCGCCGGATTTACAGGGCGTAATATACCATGCAATTTGTAAAACAAGCCACAGGCGTTGCAAAGCACGTCACCTTGATTGGTTTTTCTCCAAAGAGGTGTCGTCTTGGTTTTACAATTGGCACATTGCAAAACCTTCTTTATTGCCGAAACGTCTGTGTTGCTGTTCATCGAAGGTGATGCTTGCAGAGTACTTGAGGTGGGGGACATTTTGTAGTCATTTTTTAGTGTGGATTCAAGCAGATTAATATACGAACTCAAAAATGTATTTGAGCCTTGTTGTTTGTTTGACTTGGATTGAGAAACCGATTTTCGTAGCGGTGCTCTAGCTGGGGTCTTGGCAAATACAGATACGGGATTTACGCTTGTAGGCATCAGCATTGAGGAAGCCATCGGAGTAGGAGCGAAGTTATCTGACTGCAATTCACCTCTATTTATCTTAGAATCTTTAAGACCAGGGTTCTGGCCAGAGAAGGAGGACGTGGTAGACATTGTAGACGAGGATTTCAGGGATCTATAAGCATCCAGCCCGTACTCCTCTTGAGATATTCTTCGAATGTGGGCGACATAATCAAACTCTTCAAGGTCTGGATTCACAACTGACGACATGCGTCTTTGCAGTTTCGGGTGTTGTTTCTTCGCGACTCGCGAGTTTGCTTGCTTCATGATTTTCTGATTTTGAATCCTCCACGCAATATTCGACACACGCTCATTATTAGGTAAATACGATTTGTTCATATACATGGAAAAAATCTTGAGTGATGAGTCGTCAAGATCCTGGATTAGATCGGTGGAGCTTACGAGAGCTGGTTTTTCAGACGACATGACTCAGATTAAGTAACGACGGGAATATACTGTAAATTGTGGTGCAAAAGCGGTAAATAGTGATCGCACTTGACAAAGAGACCAAATCGATTAAATATAGTCTGCTCTCGAACGAAAAATCTGAAAATTGACAAGGTTTACTTGAAAAATATATTCAGATAAGGGGGTGGCAGCGGCCAAGGATTCTATAAAGCAGGCAGAACGATTAGAAGAGCCAAATTGCGTTGATCTAAATAAAAGGGCTTAACCAAAAGAAATTCGACCGATCAATAGAACAGCTGGACCGTCTTGTGGGTTGGTACGTGATTCTTGAATATTTTGTGGAGAAAAAGAGTGCAGGTTTATCTGTCACTTGGTCAGGCATGAAGGGAAGGGGATAACGGGTTGAGGAAGGGGAGGGCAGGCTACCCTCATTCACCCGAAGATGGGTAAAGAACACAAAACGGTTTTTTTTTGACTGAAATCGAAGTTGATGATTCTGAAATATTTTCTGCCTTACACATGTGTTAATATTATCTTGCAGATTATTAGTGGGCGTCGGAAGAGACCAAAAAATTACTGCGGTTGAGGGAGGGGTTGAGTCCTGATATCTCCTTGTTTCCTGCCTAATCTGAGATAGGAAATTCAGATCGAGTGTGGAAGATGGAGTACGAAATCCTATGAAATCAGCCTCATTTAATGTTATCTAATTATCTTTTTTTTCGACATTATGTAATCAAGTTGCACGGCATATGACTGGCTTGAGAAACCCTGAGACACCAGAGATGCGCTCGAGGCCATTTTTACATGAATCTGGCTGGCAACATTCCAATTTGTTTGTTATCTAGATTATTAACTGTTCTTTTTTAGATCTACTTTATTCTTCCTATTTTCAAAATATTCATATTATTTGATCTGTTGAGCTTCTTTAAAGTACTTCCATCGTTCAGTC
The DNA here is from genome assembly GCA_030563905.1 of Australozyma succicola. Taxonomy (NCBI): domain Eukaryota; kingdom Fungi; phylum Ascomycota; class Pichiomycetes; order Serinales; family Metschnikowiaceae; genus Australozyma; species Australozyma succicola. The sequence goes on from JAJMKM010000015.1 coordinate 195,770, forward strand.
ATGAAAACAACTTTATGGTGATCAGTCTCCAATTACGTCTCGTTCCGAAAGCGTATTTCGACAATTATAGAATCTAATAGAGACTGGTGTAAAGCATTCCTTCTGCTCTTAACGAACGAAGACTTGAATGGGACCGGCTTCAAGAATGTGAAATTCAAATTAGGTACGAATGACGTCTGGTTTTGGACAATGGATACGACTTTACGTTCCGCGGAACAATAGAGACGACGCAAGTAGTTCGTTCCAGTGTTATTAAATTCTCAAACATTCTGCAAGATTTTGCGGTGTACGTATTCTGACAATAAAATCATTTGTGAGGCACAGCAAATTCTTCAAAAAATTCCATTTTGTTCTCTCAAGTCTTTTGAGCTCGTAATTAATTTCATGGTTATGTAATCGGTCCTGTATAGTATATGCAAGGCGTCTTTTTGTAACTAAAGGACCTCTCAGAGTCTAAAGAGTAGGTGTCAACCTATCACTTTAAAGTATGCCCAAGTGGTGAAAAATACACGGTAGTGGAGAAATGCCAAACGAGTTGGTGTTTTCAACACTGCCACGTTGCAGACGATTGGTATTGAAACCATTATTGAAATTAATTTCAGGAATTTTATTGCGAATCCTTATGTGACAGCCCCACTGGAACAAACCATCTGCTAAAGACACACGATTGGTGGATTCAAAAAAATGCCTTATTGTCAAAAAAGGGCAAAAACTTCGGACCCGTGTCATCGGTTAGAAGTTCCGGCAAAACACAGTTGGGAGCCTTGACTGGAATTGTATGCAGCGCGGACTAGGCTGTTCTATAAACTTTAGACTATATTATGGCCTCTAAGTCCGTACAATTTCGAGATTCCTGATCGACATCAATATGTCAAAATCGAATCACTTTGAAATTGGCAACCATGAACCTAAAGAGATCGCAGCTGGGCCATTGGTCCCCAAGTGGATGATGAGGAGGATCTTAAAAGTGGGGCTAGCTATATTTCTTGTAAGTGTCGGGTTATACCTCTTCAGTATTTCCAATGCACCTAAGAAAGGCAAATCTAAAAGTCCTATTGTTTCTGACCCTACTGTCCATCATTACTATCCGTATCATGGTGATTTGTTCAAATCTCCCGAGTCTAAGATTGTCAAATCTGTCTTTACCGATAATGCGACGAAATATAAAAAGACTATCTACACAAACAAAAGGATAGAGCATCTGGGCGAAGAGTCTACTGTTTTAGTGGTGGCATCTGTGGGTAGCGAAAAGGCTTATGGTCCTAGAGAAACGTTGGCACTGTTTCTCGACAATATCAACTCGCTTAATTTCAACCCGCGCTTGTTGAGCATAGGTCTTCTCTGTGCATCACAAAAGGCTGAAGAAGACGCCATTTACTACTTCGATCTTTTGAAAAAGGATGAAACTTTTTTCAATTACGCAAGAGTTACAATCATTGCTGAGGATTTTATGGGGGATTCGTTTTCAAGACACGATGACCTGGACAATATCCAGAGAAAAAGAAGAAGAATGATTGCTAAAGCAAGAAACTTTGCACTTTTTAACTCTTTGCAAGATGAACGATATGTTTTGTTTGTTGATGCTGATGTGTATCAGTTTGACAATCAGGATATGTTGAACATCTTTATTGATCTGGACCTAGATATAATCGTTCCTCGTGTGTCCAGGGGTGATTTGATAGACTACGATCGAAACACTTGGACCGGAAAAAGAGTTGTGCCTCTGGAGGAACAACTTGAGTTAATGAATAATGGAAAATACGACGAGGCTGGCTTCGTTCCAAACGATACCGAGGACACCTGGCATATTCTGAATGAAGTTGAGAGAATTCAGGGATTGCCAGAAGATGCGCCTGAGCGCTCTATTGATTACGCTTACGAGGTCGATTCCGTAGGAGGTGCAGTTCTCTTTGCTAAGTCAGTTGTATACAAACAAGGTGTTGTGTTTCCTCCTTTATTCATTATCGGAACAAACCAAGACCGTGTCGAGGGATATGACGGTATTGAAACTGAAGGAGTTTGTTACGTAGCCAAACTTTTGGACTACAAATGTTGGGCCATGCCAAATATCGTGGCGCAGCATGTTTCTTAATTGCATCAAGACTATATCTGATGGAACACCCAGCGCGACCGCTTCTCGTTTATAAAAATTAGCGCGTGGATTTCTATGAGTATGTCTCTTCTACGTTGTAAACTTTCCCTTCCATTGCTCTCACAACCTGATTTTCCTTTCATGTTGAGATTTGATTTTAAAAGGTTCGAAGAAAGATTTAGCAGCTCAATATTCTCTGTCACATTAATGATGCTGAGCTGCTTTGTGTGAGCAAGAATCCGGATCGCAAGTTTATTGCTGTTCTTAAGGCGCAAATTTAAGGCAATTAAACTCATCACCGCAGAGATTGTTCCAAGAAACTACCAGCTTTAGTTTAATGTGGATGGGCTCTTGCATTATATTTTCCGGGACACGATCAATAGTTATGATATGGCCTTATCTCATAAATTCTTCTTGTCTCAATGACCATCATTGAGTTCAATTTTTTGTATTTAACGACTGACTTAATACTCGTCTTTAACTAGCGGGGTCTCATGTACACGATATCCAATAATATTCCTTACTTGTTGCAACCGATTTTTTTCTTTCACCTTAATGTAAATATTTGTCGCGTTTAAAAACGATTGGAACTTGAACGTGTGAACGTACACCTCCCTTTCATGACTTCAGCCCTAAGTCATGAACTTTTTGCCTGTCCACTGCAACCTGAACTTTGCAGGAGCAGACCTTCGTAACCGTACTGATCTCTATTTACACAATTTAACTATGCATCATTTTTCTAAGTATGGATGCTTGTAATTATGTACGCTAGAAAGATTGGCTCGTCCTACTGCAAAATACAAATGCATACACTATGTTGAAGATCGCAACCTTTTCGACGATAAATATACGATAAGCCTAATAAGCTTTTAATAATCGGAAGGGTAGCTGAAATTGGGTATGAAGGACAGTGTGCATGCGACCGGGGCGAAATTTAATGTCACCAGCGCGTTGCAGATATACCATGTCCCCTGATACAAGTACTGTATGCGACTGCGTTTGATTCCGAATCCGAGTTGATAGCTTTTCGTGGTTAGACTCCAAAGGAATTAAAAGTCAACGTCCGAAAGCTGAATAATAGCTAAATACTGTTAAAAATAATATAAAAAACAATTGAAAATTAGAGCGTGGTCGCGTGTACATATGGCTATAGTAACCCTCGAGTTTAAGCTATTTTTAGTTTCAAACCTACTGAATGCCGTGATTTAATTTGAATTTTATTACCACAAGTTACTGCTGAAAACGTTTGCAATCACAATCGAAAACTAAGCTATTGGTGTCAAACAATGAATCTACTAAGTTAATATACCGCTAGCATATTAAGAAGAAGTGAGTCCAAACTTCGATTCATTATTCTATGTCAACTTCTCTGTTAGACAAGACGCGTCGATTTTTTTTGATTTTTATGCTCGACTCGAGGTTTTCTTAAGTTGTATGCATCCGCCATTCATAGACTTCTGGATCGCGAAATTTGCTTTTGTACCCGAAAATTGTAGATTAAGATAATAGCTAAATAAAATAATTTTAATCGCAGCAAATTTACCTATTGGAACTCCGTTCGTAACAATGAAGCGAACGCCAAACGAAATCGCGGTCCTATTTGTGATAAGTAATCTGCACAGAAGGGGTCGCATTGGAGTTATGAGCTTTGATATGGCAATATGTGCAGCTCGCTTATAGTTAGGCGGCCCTAGACCCCTCCCATATCAATGGATTTTTGTGAGAGAATATCAACATCTTTCCTCTTCCAAGATGTCACAGCCGCTCCAAACTGACAGCGGCTTTGCCGAACCAAATGAGAAATTACACCTGTCAATTATACATACCTGGGCGTTGAAGCGAGTGCTAAAGGTCGTCATCGCGTTGCTCTTCCTAGGTGGGATTCTACACGTTGTGAACATTTCTAAGGGCACAGGGGACGAGCTTATTGTTGATGACGCTGCAAATAGTAGTACTGAACCAGAAACTGCAGCTGTTCATCACTTTTATCCATATGAGAGTGACACTCACACTCCTCCAGAGGACAAGATCACCAAGAAAGTAGTCGCAGACCACAAGACCAAGTACAAGAAGACAACCTACATCAACAATAGATCCAAGCTTACCGGTGATGAAGCCACCGTTCTTTTCATGGCATCTATTGCAAGAGAAGATTCATACGGACCAGATAAGTCACTAAGTCTGTTTCTCGAGAATTTCAATTCTTTGAACTACGATCAAAGCTTAATGAGTATCGGTCTCCTTTGTGCATCAAAGAAGGCCGAAAAGGATGCAATTGCCTATTTTGATGCTCTTATGAAGGATGTTATTCACTTTAACTATGCAAGAGTCACCATCATCAGCGAGGAGTTCATGGGTGAGGCCTTTGCTAGACACGCCGACCAAGATAATATTCAAAGAGCCAGAAGAAGAATGATCGCAAGAGCAAGAAACTTTGCTCTCTTGAACTCCATGCAAGATGAACGTTATGTAGTGTTCGTTGATGCCGATGTTTGGAGATTTGACAACAAGGACATGTTAAAGATTTTTATTGACCTGGGTCACGACATCATTGTTCCTCGCATCGATAAATTAACTCACGCAAATGATTATGACAAGAATACATGGAGAGGAAGAAGAATTGTTCCTCTGGAGGAACAACTTGAACTTATGAATGCCGGAAAATATGATGAGGCTGGCTTCGTTCCAAACGATACCTCGGACACCTGGCATATTCTGGATGAAGTTGAAAGAATCAAGACCCTCCCAGAGGACGCACCAGAACATGCTACCGATTATGCTTACGAGGTTGACTCCGTTGGAGGTTGTGTTCTCTTTGCTAAATCCGTCATCTACAAGCAGGGTGTCGTATTTCCTCCGCTTTTTATCATCGGTACTCACCAAGATAGAGTGGAGGGCTACGATGGTATTGAAACTGAGGGTGTCTGTTATGTGGCCAAGCTTTTGGATTACAAATGTTGGGCCATGCCAAACATCGTTGCTCAGCACGTTGTCTGAAGTGTTTGACGCCAGTCTCGTGTCTTAGCCTTTATAATGGTCTCATAAATAGGCCAAATGTTGTATAATATATTTTTGACTTCATCCTTCATCTGTATTGTGTACGCTTGCCATAGTGCTAATATGCGACTGTCGTTGGCCCCAAACCTGAATAAGGAGTTACCAATGAAAACACTTTCGAAATGTCCGTACTCCACAATAAGTATTTAGACTTCCAAAAATACAAAAGAACTTAGCATAGACTCATTTATGTAAAGCCGCAAAATTTGGTAGAAGCTCATCAACTTTTATGACTGTATTGCCCTTGATCCCACTTTCAATACTGATACTATTAGCGATGAATAACTTGTAATTGAGCAGCAAAAAGGAAAGAAATAAAGTATATCGTGAAATCTGAGGACAAATCCAGTAATTTTAGCCCCGACCATCTACTGTGATAGCTATTTACTTCTTGACTTTTTATCCTAAAACACAACATGTTAAGCTCAAATAAACTGAATAAAAATCACCTCTCCAATCTTACGTCAAATTGAAGGTCAATCGATATTACCATCTTTCGTATTCGCCTGTGGATGTCAAACCTGCACTTGGACTTATCGAGCATCTACTAACTACATTTACTAGCTTCTCCGATGGCAGATAAAGTTCGTGAGACACAGCAATACTTGAAGCAAAAGGCAAAGTACATTGGTATTGGTAATGCAGACACAACACGAGATGAATTTGCCACCCAAATTCATCGCGACACGCTAGCATCCTTGGCTATGCATAAGGATCTTCTCATGTACAATTCAGTAGCTACGAACACAAATCCGGAATTATACCGTCAAAACCTTATAAAGAAGATGGCTCTGCCTTTGGATCAAAAGAATCTGTGATTTTGGTTTATTGCGTCTCTTAACTTTTCATTCATTATATACTTAGAACATGTCGTTCTCGTAGGGACATTCTAAACTACTATGACCCTCCCTTTCGCACAAGCCACACCAATTGTCTCGTCCCGCACTCGCATCTATAATTTGTGCTGGAATGTGGACGTCTAACGGCTTTGCAACGATGTCACCCTCCACAGTATACAAAGGCAGTGAGGCTGCCACCAGAGTCACTATACTTGAACCCAGTAATGAGTGTTCATTCAAAATATTGTTTGACGTGGTATTTGAAACTTTAGAGGGAATTGTCTGGCTCTGTTCACTTTTGAGCGCTAGTGCTTTTAAGTCGTCACATTCTTTCTGTAAACGAGCTATTTGGTCCGCTTGGAATTGTAGCTCTTTTTGATGAAGACTATCGACCTCATCCATCGAGTTCTGAAGTTCAGTTAACTCTTCGAAGGATGGTCTCATCTCTAATTGATGTTTCAACTCAGAAATGAGGGCTTGTGCTTCTTGAAGTTCACTCAGGCCATTACTAGTACCCGGGTCTGTGGATCTTGGCGCCCGTGAATCAATGGCATTCTGTAGGTCCCTTTCTAGCTCCTTAATTCTTAATGCTTGCACCAGATTCTTTTCTGTAAGATCCTTCGTTAAAATCTCCACTTGTTCTTTAATATTATTCAGCTCTTCCGAACAAAGAGAGGTGTCCGTTTTGTCGGAGATTGCGTGTTCTATAGCACCAGCGGACTTTCCTGAGCCTTCCATTGTCATTGATTCTAGACGTTGAGCTAGTTCATCTTCTATTTTCTTTTCCATCTCAACTTGGCAAGCCTTTAAAGAGGCAATTTCGGCTTTACTAGCCTCAAGTTCCTTTTCAGCTTTCTTAAGAGCAGTGTGAGTCAATGCAAGTTCCTGTCTTGCATCTTCGGCATCCTTCTCAAGTTCCTTTATTTGCAGAATATAGAGCTCCGCGTCATCGCGATCAGAATCATTTCCAACGGTAGCTTGTGATCGAAGCTTTTCATTTTCATCCGTCAATTGTTTAATGCGGCGTTCTAGCTCAACGAGGCGATGTTTTGAAGGTGATTTTGGAGGAGCGCTACTTTTGTTAATTAAAGCCGCTATTTCTTGCTTCAAGTCGGCTATTTCCAGCTCATAAAGCAGTTCTGTCTCCAGTTGAGCGTTGAGCATTAATTCTAAGCTTTGGCGCCACTCTTCTCGTGCGGACTCGTAGTCATGCTTCTGTTTCTGCATTTTCCGCTCTTTTTCTGCCACGGCGGCCTCATAGTCTTGCAAAATAGGATTGAGCTCGTTCACTGTGCTTTGTAAATCATCTAGAATTGCTGTCTTCTCCAAGAGAGCGCGATTTTTCAAATCTAGCAATGCTTTCGCATCTGTGAGTTCGCTTCGGAGTGCATCTATAATTTTTTCAGCATTCACGTCCAACAGACTCGAGCTAACAGTACTCAAAGAGACAGCCCGTGTTGTGTTTTGTTGCGCTGGCCTATGTAGGTCCTTAGTTGATGCTCTTCTCTTGGGCACTTGAAGTTTAGGAGCAGCTAGAAGAGGGCTATCGCGGCCAAATGACGATCGATCAGTACTTCCCATGGAACTGGAAACTCTCGACTTAATCCCACGAGAACCAGGCGACGGTGTGCCTATTTGTTCTTGGCCGCTTGATGCTCTACTCAGACTTCTAACATTCGCAGGAAGATGCGGGTTTAGAGCCCGAAGCCTATCCCACGGTAAAAAGAGGCCCGCTCCTGCAATTGATACATCAAAATATTGTACACCTTCGACATCACCGTTGTTTCTGCCGCGCAAAGCCGCGATGGAACTGTCTAGCTCCAATCCAGCGAAGACACCAACCTTCCCTCGGATGGGGCCGATATATTTTATAAGCCCATAACCAGTAGTGGTTCCGGGAATACTGACCAGGGATTCGAGGAGGTTCAGCATTGCATTTTACAGCCTCAATGGCTCGGTTTCAGTAGATCTGATTCGGAGTAGGCCGTTTGTAAATATTGAATAGCATGATGCAGGACTGTTCATCAAGCTGTGTAGATGCGGTGGGTCGTAACAATTCTACTTCAAATTAAATATTGAATTGATTTAAGTACATTTTGATTTTAATTTTAATTGGACTGCAAGTGTGTTTATTCCATACATTTTAGAACGCCTTCCCCTATTTTATAATGTGAGACCGCGCTTACTCTAGGGAGTCGAGATTCACAATCTCTGCCTCAACGGGTACAGAATTTTCGAGTTTCTCCGCGAGTGCAACACGCTCCTCCACGGATTCTTGCCCATTTAGACACATTGAGTCCGGAAGGAGTATCCTCCTTTCCTCCTCCAGATGTGCTAAGAGATATTGAGATTTGGCCAACTTGTGCTCTATCTGCTTAATATCCTGATGGTATATTCGACTCTTGGCCATGATTTGGTGGACAACGGACTCGAATTTTTCGACCCTGGCGGCAGGAGTTTCGCCTAGATCAAGTGTAAGCCCAAATGGTACCAACTTTTGCAAGACCTCTCCATGGAGCTGTTTAACTCGAGCAAGATTCTTACGAATTGACAATTGTCGGCGCTGAGCGTTGAGGCTCATGGGCCTGTCCAGAACTTTAGAGGAATTGATGTAGTCCGAAAACCTTTGAACCAGCTCAACTAATTTTTGAGTCTCTAATCGTTGCAGATCCAAATGAGAGTACCCTTCTACAGCCTCTTGTACTTTTCTGTTGATCTCTTCGAAGTGTTCAAGTTTCTTTCTCATCTGTTCACGATGCATCAGTATCTCATCCGCAAGATCCTTTATGTTCGCAAGTGTAATATCTTGGTTCTTCATTTTGTTTTCGTTTTGATCGCCGTTTAATTCAACTTCATTATTCTTATTTTCCTCCTCTGAGTCAGCAGCTAGGGCGGAGTCTAGATTAGTTTCCGAGTATGCAGAGAACAACTTATTTAACATGTCCTCATTTAATTTGAAAATATCAAGTTGAGCTTGAGCGACTTGCACCAGTTCCTTCATTTTGTCTGCAATGGTGTTACCAGAAGAAGGCACATTTGTAAAACCCGCAAATTGGACAAACTCGGTCTCTGATAGTATTTCATTTAAAGTCTTTCTTGGTTCCGGTTTTGGCTTCGGCGCAGATTTCGGCGTAGGTTCCAGAGTTAAAACCCGTGCACTTTCATCATCAGCTTTAGACGAATTCCTTCCAAATGCGTTTGATTTGTCATCTTCAACAATTGTTTCACCACTTTCCTTCGATTTCGAGGATTCGTCATTTGAGACCTCTTTGTAACTCAGGGTATCACTTCGTATCGTTTCATGCAATACATCAAGCTTCCCTGTCAGGTTTAGGTTTGAAGACTGATCCTTCCCCAAGTCAAAAGCTTCTATGGATTGCTGAGATTCATTGATCATCTTAGGAGCAACATAGTCTTTTGATGAAGTTTTTGGACTCTCGTCATCCAACAAGTCCTTTTTTAGCATGCTCAGTAAAGAGTCAGTATCATCTGAGTTCTCTAGGCTATTTACATCTACCCAGTTGGAGTCTTCCGCGTTGACCTCTCCCTCTGAGCTCTGCTCATCCTCCAGATCACGTTCCTCCTCGGAAAATTCGCCAATATCGTCGTTTGAATGATCGTTAGTGTCATCAGATTTTTCGAAATCACTAGACCCATTGAAGTTCTTTTCAAGAACATCATCGGTAGCGTCAGGACTATCATTGTGACCACTAATAGCAGTATCGCCCTTAAAAATATTGAAGGGATTGGAAGCAGCCGATGTAGCATTGATGGATTCAGGGAGTTCTTTTTTATTAGCATCTGTTTCGAAGATAGAAGCTTTCTTATTTAGAGCGGCAAAAGGGGATTGTTCGGCGGGAGCAGGCAAATCCTTTTTATCTGCATTTGATTCAAAAATAGATGCTTTCTTATCTATAGATGCGAATGGAGATACTTTGGTGGAGGCAGAAATGTCTTTTTGAGCATCATTTGAATCAAAAATGGAACTCTTCTTGTTTAAAGCTGCGAAAGGAGATTCTTCTGCGCCTCCGAATATGTTTTTGGAGCCAGACATAGCTCCAAATGGAGATACGTTATTTGTCGAACCAAACTTGGAATTACCTCCAAATACAGACCCCAGTGATGCTGGAGTAGGCTGGCCGAAGGGTTTTGGTCCTCCGCTAGAGTTACTTCCAAAGCCAGTCTTGCCGAAGTCAGAACCACCGAAAGAAGTCTTACCAAAAGATGTTTGGCCAAAAGAAGATTTTCCAAAAGACGATGAGGTACCGAAGGAAGAAGTCCCAAAAGATGAGGTACCAAATGCCGGGTTTTTGTTCGTATTGTCGTTACCTTGTGGAGAGGCATTAAATGCCTGAATTGTGTCCGCAAGAGTTGTTGATCCGAAGCCTGCTTTGCCGAAGCCGCTTGTCCCCGAAGCCGCCGAATTGAAAGGGTTGCCACTTTCTTGGCTTTTAGCATCTTTGATTTTACTTTCGACCTTCTCTTGACTATTAGCATCTTGAATGGTAGATTCGAGCTCCTTTTGACTATTAGTATCTTTGATGTTACTCTCTTGTTTGAGCTCGGAAGATGCTTGGTCTGTAGATTTGAGAATGGAATCTATCTTGAGTTCGAAGGGCTTATGGATGGCTTTATCAAGAGCGCTTTGAAGAGATGCAGATCCATCGTTAACAGCATCAGATAAAAATACATGCCACATCAATAAATGCCCTTGATCGTTTAAGCACAAAATACGTGGTAGAACGCCCTTAGCTTCCTCTATGGCGTTGCATGGCGATTTAACAACCAAGTCTTTTCCTGAAAGATCAACTGCAAAACCTACCGGCAATGTATCTTCGCTGGTTTCACTATCCATGGGAAGCTCAGCACGATTCGTGTCTTCGCTGGGGACTAATACTTTTGTATCCTCATCGATTTGGACGGTGGTGATGTCCGTAGACTGACCATATGTAATAAAAGAGACAGCTGAGTCTTTTATCCAATCGATTGTGTTTGCAACGTAAAAGGAATGATACCTATCTGCGCAACCCATTGGTGGTGACATGAAAATGGTCTGCGCTTGCTTCACGCCATCATCTGACAAAGTAATTAACGTATAGAGAAGATCTTCTTCGTCTTCGATGCTGCCTACAACCAACCAATTACTTTTGTCTAAGTAAGAGACGTGGATTAGCTCGCCCCATTCCTCCTGGTCAGCTTTAGATGCTTCGAACGAACCAACATTAAGAAGGCCCTTTTTAATCATGCCAATATTTGATGTCAATGGATTCCAACAAGCACTTTTCACGTCACTTATATGCGATTCTTGGTCACTGGAAACAATGTAAAGGTCATTAGTTGAAGTCAAGTAGAAGTAGGATGCTGGGTCCGCGTAATGCATTTGGAAGTCTATAATTGAGCCTTTGGATTCCACAGAAGTAAATGAGGATGCTTTGCCCTCAAGTAGGTCGTTTACAATGGCCTTGTGGATTTGGCCACTCGCAACGATATATAGTTCTTCGTTAGTGCTGTTGAAACACACGTGGCTGACATTTGGGAACTCAGAAGTAAAGACCTTCTCCTTTGCCGTTTCTTCTTCATCCAAGTCTCTTAGTTTTCCAATCACAATTTCTTTTGTGTTTGATGCGGCGTAGATGTCTCTCGAGTTTCCAACACTTAACAATTGTAAAGGAAAGCTACCGCTTGCCGAGCCTTCGAAATCAACTGGAGAATTAAATAGATTGACTCCGTACTTTGAAGACGCTAGTCTGAACCCAAAGGATTCCGACGTTACTTCCTCAACCTCTGGAAGAGTCATAGGTGACGAAATGGCTCTGTAGCTTCTGTGAGATGCGTTCAGTAAATCACAATATAAACACTCATGTCATACATTCTCGCTGGTGAAATAACACCAATAGATATGAAAAATTAATTTTGAAACAATTGTTCTTCCAAAAAAAATTGTAGACATTATTTTATTTTCAGTTCTGGGTTTCGTTTATTCTGGTTACCAGAAGATCACCCAAAAACGCAGCCTCGGCGTCCTGTAACTTCTACTTTCCAATCATGTTACGAATTAGTTCAAACTTTTTTCTAAAGTAATTCCATTTTAGAATTGTCTAGACGATAGGTAGTGATGCTTCTAATTGTTTTGACTAAAACATGAGAAACCGGTCAACAACCATAATATTTCATAAAAAAGATGGTAATTTTACAGATTCGCATACTCTATCATATATTTTATGTCATTTTTCTCATATTAAATACTCCTTATCACTGTTACTCATTTTGGGATGTGATACTTTAAAGTGCACAACCAGTGTTATTGTCTCGAGACTGTTTCAAATCCAGGGTGCCTACACCTTCTGAGAGTCAAAACGCGTACCAAGAAGACTTTTGTAAGACCCTTGTGAATGAGCCATTCCTACGCACCATCCCCCGCTATTCTTTCCTTCCGTAGGCAGCAAGAACTCTCGTCGGAAATCCAAAGGAAGAGACAAAAGCTATCGCATCTATCGCTGGAGATCACTCGTATTAAGACTAAGAATGCCACCAAGGAGCTCGAAGTCTGGAAACTTGAAGATGAAATCAACAAACTACGTAAGCAGTTCTCTTGTGTAAAGTCTAACATCGACGAACTAAACTTTTATGAGGCAGACTCATTAAGCGTGCTAAAGCAGCATTATGAACTCAGCTGCAAAGAAATAGATGCTGAGATGAATAGCAAACTACTTGATTTGAAAGAAGAAGTCTCAAACAAAGTGGAATCCTCTATAATGGAGGCCAAGGAGAGGTCCGAAAAGATCTCCACGGAGCTATCACAAAATATTTCTACACTTTCCGCTGAACTAGAAACTCTAGCGAGAGCTTTCGATCAACAACAAAAATCTTTAAATGATAAATATAATCATAGCATATCTTCTTCGGAGGTAAATACACAAATGGAACTTTCCAGCATTGCCTCAAGAGCATCTGAAATCGATACGCGTCTTGTTGAGGTCGTGACAAAACTCAAAAACACTGAGAAGTCTATCTCTAATATTAAGTCAACATCCAATGCCACTTTGTTGGAGAGCCTTAAATCTTTGACTTCCGAGTATGATGTCAAACAGAAGGCAATAAAAGACCTCGAGGAGAAAGTCAACGAGGCCAAGCTGTGTTTGCGCACATCAAATGATCTAATCAAAGAGAATCAGAATTTGGTTCTTAGCCTTAATCATGAGAGCAATAGCTTGCAACACAATTTGCCGGCTCTCGAAACTAAGCGCCGTCATCTCCATAGCAAATTACAAGAGCTAAAAGGCAACATTCGAGTATTTTGCCGTATTCGGCCGGCAGATGCTTTACAATGTGCATCATTCTCTGTTCCATCCAACGAGGAATTCAATTCTAACGGCAAGCAGGTCCTTGCCATATCTTCCACCAGTCCTCCTTCTTCCTCTCACTACGTCAAGGAAAGCCGAACGCATTATCATGCGTTTGAATTCGACAAAATTTTTGATCAAACAAGCACGAATGCTGCGGTTTTCTCCGAGATATCTCAATTGGTGCAACTGTCTCTAGATGGCTTCAATGTGTGCGTCTTTGCTTACGGACAAACCGGATCAGGAAAAACATGGACCATGTCGCACCGCGACGACGGTATGATTCCGTCTTCTTTCAAGCAGATTTTTTCTAACATAATATTATTAAAGGAACAAGGTTGGGAGTACATCGTGGAGGGGCAATTTATTGAGATCTACAACGACGCGATTATAGATTTGCTTTCTCCCGGTGCTACGACTAAATGTGAAATTAAACACAACGATCTGATTTGCCAAACTGAAATTCAGAACTGTACTACCGTAGAACTTGAATCCGCGACGCATGCAGCTGATATTTTAGAAATGGCTAATTCGAAGCGCTCTACAGCTTCGACTATGGCGAACAGCAGGTCATCCAGATCGCACTCGATTTTTATACTCAAAATTAAAGGATCGAATCAAAATACAGGGCAATGCACCAACGGAACTTTGAACTTGGTTGATTTGGCGGGCTCTGAGCGTCTTAATCAGTCCCAAGCTCGTGGAGATCGGCTCAAAGAAACACAAGCTATTAATAAGTCCTTGTCCTGTCTTGCGGACGTGATTCATAGTCTTAGCCAACGTCAGAACATGACAAAGAACTCTCTGCTGGTTCATATTCCCTTCCGTAACTCCAAATTGACATACCTATTAAAGCACAGTCTCGGCGGCGACTCAAAAACATTGATGTTCGTCAACATTTCACCAATAGAATCGAATCTCAGTGAGACAATTAACTCCTTAAGGTTTGCCGCAAAGGTGAATAGTACAAAAACGAATTATTAAGCGTTTCATTAATACATACAGGATTTATTTATTTCTTCCCTTCAATCAAAAGAGACGTTTGGGGCATATGCTCAGTGGCTGAACGCAACAAGCCTGAAGCACGCATTTTCTCCCATTCATCATTGTGATTTTCAATAAGCCATTTTTCAACTTCCCTCTGTTTGCTTGGCTCTAGGCAGTAATTGTACATTGCTAATAATAGGTCCTGTGAGACCACCAAGTTATAGTCATCAATTGAAGAAATGAGCTCTGCTGCCTTGTCAACAAGACCATGGTACACATGTGCAATAATATATTGCCTAAATATCGCGTCATTTGGGTAAATTCCGTATGTGGAAAGGTTGTTCCAAAACCGTGTTACATAGGATAAGTCGCTATATGTGTACGCTTTTATCATTATTTGTATCGTCTCTTCATTGACTCCTCCGCCCTTTTTGGGATTAGCAGATATAGACAAGAACGTATCTCTAGCCTTTCCAATATCCTGAAGATTGGTGTAAGCATTCAAAAGACAGTTTTGTAGTTCAATATCCTGATCCTCTAAAACCACATCCATTTTCATGCATTCGTGTAACTCATGCACACCTTCTTCATAGAGTTTGTCACCGAAAACTTGCAATAAATACTTATAAATCTCCCTCAGCGGTGCTATATTGGCGTTATTTTCACCGTGTAATTCGTTCAACAGCTTAAGAGTGCGAAAAATTACTAATGCAGCGTTGAGACGATCAGCCTCACAAAAAAACCTTAGTACCGGGAAGTAGCTTTCAAATGGAATCTGAAAATACTTGTGAAGTTCACCGTAGAGTTGCCAATTGGTCTCATAAGTTGAATCACCCTTGTAGGTAACAACGTAATGCAATACATTATCAAAAAGGGATTTATGTGCATAAGACCAAGGGCTATTCACATTAAGTTTTAAGTGTGAATTTTTATTCATTTTTGGAAGTTCTCTCTTCATCATCTCGATAACATCCCCGACACAATTGTCAGCTAACATAGGCTTTACTAAAGACGCCATTGTTTCGGCCGAAAGAGAGCCTGCTAAATGCAGCCGAATATTTCTGAAAACAGGGAATATTTTTGTGATATCGCTTGCGTCATCTACTACCTTCAGTATAAGAATATTGAGTGTAGCAGCCGCGCTTGGGTCAGTGCATTCATACCAAGCTGAGGCAGATTTATGAACGCTGTCGAGAAACACATTAAGGCCGAAAGAGGGGTCGTTGATTTGACATGCAAAATCGATAAAATGTTTGTAGAAGTAAAGTTCAATGCCTCCTGGGCTGTATTCTTCTGCAAGGTCTTTCATCAAATATTCATATATAATGGGGTGTGGAACGGTTTCTATTTTAGTAAGCGCTTGCGCGGAGTCGACCAACACTGGAAACAGTTCGTCACCTTCTTCGGAGTATTTCCTTGCTTCCTGGTGTATAATGCGCTTTATTTCGTCGGTTGTCAACGAGTGTGAAGTGTTGAGACTACGTAAAAGAGCTGCTCTATACCTTAAGCTTGAGGAAAACTTGATACTATCCAAAACAATAAATTCGGACAAAGCAGAACACATTTTTCTGTACTCATCACCATAAGATGCCGATTCAAGAAGCACGCTCTCACATAGACTTTCGTCGAAAAGATCTTGCTCGAAGAGGTCTTCTTTAAGCTCCAAAAAGTCATTCGATTGCCCGCGCAACTTCAATTCATCTAATATCAGTGTCACTGTTTTTTTGTCTCCTTCGGAAGACGCGATTGAATTTAAGATGACCTTCAATTTCATGATTTTAAGTAATGACTCTGTCGACATGGATTTTATGCTACATTCAACGATTTGATTTACCACAAACAGAACACGATAGATGTTCTTTTCAAGGTCTTTGAACTGATGCATGTCTGGATTTTCATTTGCAAAAAGGTACTCGACGTAGTCGATAAACTTCAAAACCACCAAATCATTAACTAAGCTGACCTCCTTGGAAAGCAGATCAAGGCCTACCAAAACCTCAAATTTCTCAAGGTCAAGCAGATTTCTTTCCCACATGCGCTCAAGAAGATCTGACGCAAAGTTCACTGGCAAAGATGATGCCCTGTAGCTTAAGATGAAGGATAATGTTGATCTGAAGTCACCTAGTCGAAGCAGAGAACCCATTTCTACAATATTTATGAGAACATCTGATGTCACTGGGTCTGTGCCTTTGAGAAAAGAGAGAGCGATAAGCGCCATGAATTGAGGGTACTTGGGCTGGCTTAAGGTATTTACATAGGCAGCCGTTCTGTTGAATAGCAACGTCAAATCTGAACGAGATATGAGATCAGTGTATTCCTCCTTTTTGACATTCATCTGCAATAGAACTTGGTTGATTGTAGGAATGACCTCTGCTATATTAGTCGGATCAGATGTAAGTTCGATCAAACAACTCAATTTTTCCCGAATGATCTTTCGCCGTATTGTTTCTGGGACATCTGAGCTCTTTAAATAATGGCGAACATCGTTGATTTGTCGCTTGACCTTCTTATTAGTTTCGCTACTTTGCTTCAGTGTCTCGATGAGTTGGGCTTTCTGGCTCAAGCGTTGGCATCTAATGTAAAGCCTTGAGGAGTTGATTGTCGGTAGCTTTACTATACATGGCTTGTTTTGAAATGCATTTGCTCTTGACTTTGCTAATTCCACAATTTGAAGGCGATGTCGGAGCGTCCACATGGTATGTAATGGCGCCTACGCTAAGTGCTAATCTTTGTTACCCTGCCCTTGAGATGGGGCTCCTCAATAACAATAAGGCAGACACAAGACATTTCTTTTAAAGTTTATTATTTTGCAAATATATACAGTTCTATTCTTTTTAAATTTGGCATAAATGTTTTGAGTCATAGCTTGTGGCCATTGTTTAGATCACAGCTTGTCTTCGTAGTCTGGAAGATGCTTCTGAAGGCGTCTAATTGCCCAATTCTGACCAATGAATTCTACTGAAGGGTCGCTGGAACCTTCGGAAGTTGTATATGCTTTCCAGAATGAAGGCTGAGAAAATTTTTCTTGTTCGGGAGGGAATCTGCCTAGGCTGTCTCTTATTTGGAGAACGTGCAGTCGAAGAAGTCCAGCCAATTCAGATCTGAGCATCTGTACAGCAGGCCCATCCTTCAATTCTTGTGAAAGATCGTCTGGATTCTCCTTATTAGGATACTTTTTGCATAGCGCTCTCCACCTATCACGGTAACCTTCGAGTTCTTCATCTGGAATAGGGTCACCGAAAGTTACTTGCACATCAGCACCCAAATTTTGCGGAAGCCAACGCAGAGAACCCTCATCCTTATCTTCTGGGGCGATTTTTTCAAAACCATAGGCAAATATAGGCAAAACTACAGGGGTTCTTGTACTCTCTAGAATCAATCTGGACACTCCCCACTTGAAGTAACGCATGCTATTTTGATTGGGCTCCTTCAATTGTAAAACAAACCCTTCCGGAAAAACGTGGAACCAAGAAGTCTTGGTTCTGATGAAGGGCGACTTCGACATGAGAAGGGATGTTGTCTCTGGTCCCGGGCGAACCTTCTTTACAAGGCTTGTCACCGATTCGGGGGCAACACCGGCTATATTATTAACTTCCTGAATAAGACAAGGTTTTTCTTTATTTTTGGTCATTGGGCTGAATTCCAAGTCTAAAGTGTCATCTGGACTCAAAATTCTGATGGCTGCGTCTAAAGAACTTTGAAAAGGGCCCTCGCCGAAGCGCTTTGTGCCCAATATACGGCCCAAATTGAAGAAAATTGAAAGAGAAGGAGTAGAAAAACAAATATTGTGTGCTCCAAATCCCCATCTAATGGTATCAATGTCGGTGTGGAACCGCATAGGTAGCATGGCGTAAAAACATGGGTCATCTACCACTGACATATGATTCATGACCGTCAAAAGCGATCTGTTTTCCGCTCTTGCGCGCTTCAATGCACTTTCCAATTTATCTATATTGTTCACTTGGGGGTTATACAAGACGTTGAGTAGGATCTTGGAACCGAGGATCATTCCCAAACAAGTCGCATGAGAAGCATAATTCCACCACCATGAGCGTCGTGGATATTCATTTAAGAAGTCCTCGCCTCGCTTCAAAACTTCTGGGTGAGACATTGATGTTTAGCCCTTGTGAGGTTTATGACTACTTAAATTAGGCGAAACGTGGAGACAGCCCTCTGACCGCAATCCGTGGATAGGGGGCACAATGGAAGAGAAAAATCGAAAGAAATGATTGCTTTGCATCACTAATTGAACTTATATTTTCTAAGAGATTTTTTTCAATGATGTTAAATGTATGTTTTGTTTGCACATGTTTTTTGATTATGACAATTGTGTAAATAATTAAACACAAATCAGCCATTGTTTGGTAAAAAGATTTAAAAAATTAAATAGGAACAACAAAACATAAATAAGAATCATAAAGGGTAATATTATATTTGAATTATGATTTTGGGACAAGTGATTCATGTGAGATTCGATTCCAATGTTCTCAGCGCTAGAGATCCCGGTGACTGGCTCTTGGGTATAATTGCAATGACATAAAATTCTTATCTATTTAGCTACAGAAAAATTGTGATTGCAAAATGCTAGGAATATGCAAAATAGTGAAAAAAACTTTACATTTTGTAAACTCTCTATAGCCAGTGTTTGGCTTTCTTTGTCCCCGTACTATTATCAAGCGATGCCCATCTCACCTGCACACGGTCCATCGCACCTTTCCAAAAAATTCAGTACTAAACACCTCCCTAGCCGCTGATACCACTGAGCATTACCGTCTGGATTTTTTTTTGTGCCTTTCACATAAATCCCATTCACTACAACGCTATCTTGAGCTATACATTAAGTCATGGCTCGTATAAAGAAGAAGGGCACCACTGGTGCATCCAAGAATTTCATTACTAGATCGAAAGCAGTCGCTAAGCTCCAGGTCTCGTTAGCTGACTTCCGTCGTCTTTGTATCTTCAAAGGAATTTACCCAAGAGAACCAAGAAACAAGAAGAAAGCTAATAAGGGTTCAACTGCTCCAGTCACATTTTACTATGCGAAGGACATCCAATATTTGATGCATGAGCCTGTTTTGGCCAAGTTTAGGGAACACAAGACATTCTCCAAGAAATTGGACCGTTTGTTAAACAAAAACGAGCTTGGAGATGCTGACCGTTTAGAAAAAAACAGACCTCGTTACACATTAAACCATATTATTCGTGAACGTTACCCTTCCTTCGTGGAAGCTTTGAGAGATCTTGATGACCCTTTGAACATGTTATTCTTGTTCGCCAATATGCCTGCTACCAACCAAGTAAGTGCCCGTGTAACTAAGGAGGCTGAAAAATTGACCAACCACTGGCTTGCATACGTTGCTCGTGAGCGTTTAATCAAAAAGGTGTTTGTTTCTATCAAGGGTGTCTACTACCTGGCCACCGTTAAGGGACAGGAGGTACGCTGGTTGATTCCTTTTAAATTCCCAACAAACATTCCTTCTGATGTTGATTTCCGTATAATGTTGTCGTTCTTGGAACTCTACTCTACTTTGCTTCATTTTGTCTTGTACAAGCTCTATTCTGATTCCGATTTGGTATACCCACCCCCAATTGACGCCGAGAAATTGAAGAGCATTGGTGGTTTATCATCATATGTTTTGACTTCGAAGGAAAATACCGTCGAGGGTTTATTGCAAAAGAAGGAAACTACCGAGGAAGTTTCCGCAGAAGGCACCACCTTATCGAATGACGAGATTAAAAAAGCAATGGATGCTGACGTGCTACAAGAGAGCAATGATGCTCAAGTTGATGAGCAAGCAGGAGATGTCGAATCTATCGAACTAGATGAGTTTGCTGCTACCAATAAAACTCAAGGTGACCTCCTTTCCCAGCCAACTCGTTTCGCAGCCGCAAACGCTACTCTTTTCTCCAACTTCACTTTCTTTGTTGGAAGAGAAGTTTCCATGGACATCATGGAGCTTTGCATTTTGTCCGCTGGTGGAAAAGTTGTGTCTGAGATCCTTTTGGACGAGATGCAACTCAATCAACCGGAGGCATACAAAAATTTGGACTTGTCAACCATCACACACCAAGTTGTTGACAGACCAAAGATTCTCAATAAGGTTGCTGGTAGAACATACGTTCAACCGCAATGGATCTTCGACAGCATCAACAAATCTGAGTTACTCCCAGTAGGCGAGTATGCTCCCGGTGAAACCTTACCTCCACATTTATCTCCATGGGGAGACAGAGGTGATTATAAACCGGATGTTTCAGCTGCTTCTAGAACAGTTGACGACGAAGAAGCGGAAGAGGAAGAAGAATCGGAAGAAGAGCAAGGTTCTGATGCCGAGATGGATGAAGACATAGATGAAGAAGAGGCAGAACGTGTTAGAGAACAAAAGGAATTGGAAATGGAGGCCGCTGGTGTGAAATTCTCCGAAGTCAAGGAAGAGGAGCCAAAGGCTAAGAAATCCAAGAAGAACAAGAAGTCGGCAGAAGATGAAGAGAAGGAATTGAAGAAGATTATGATGAGTAACAAGCACAAGAAGCTTTACGGAAAGATGCAAGAAAAGATTCAGGAGCTGGACGACCGTGTGAAGCTGTTGACTAAGAAGAGAAAGCAACTCGACAAGGTCAAGAAGGAGTTAAAGAAGTCCAAATAGGTTAATATTGTAATTAAATGATTAAGAAGATAAATCTCAATAGTTGTTTCTGTCCTCTCGTAGTCCTTAAATCTAAAATAATCTTGCAATAAAGAACCTACATGAAGTGTTCGAAAAAAAAAAGCATTAAAAATTGAGTCTGGTCTCAAGCCTTTAAAAGTCGAGAAAACCACTTTACTTAGTGGGATGTTTTCTGCTGTTGACTATGCGTAAGACCTTATTGCCAAAGTTCACCATGTAAGATCTATGTAATACACCATGACGCAACTAACGCCCATCAAAGGGTTTACCAACACACCCGTGACTAAATCCATATGCATTATCTCTACAATAGTAACGCTAGCAATACTGATCCTCAGTCTCAAACCTTATGTGGTTCTCTCTATTGATCCCTTCATTGTTCAATACTTTCAATACTGGCGTGTAGCGACCTTTCAATTATCAGTGGTAAACGAGTCCGATTTTCTTCTAATCATGGTACTTTGGTTTCAATACAAAAACCTTGAACGTTTCCTTGGTCCTAAGAAATATCTTTCGGTCATTGCCCTCTTTGCTCTTTACAACGCAGTCGTTACATTTTTGGTCCTAAGCTTAGGTCAACTAGCCATTGTGGGCTCATGGGCCACTGTACGCTACTTAGTAATGCACCAGGGGCTGGGTCTCAGTTACTTTCAAACAATTTTCAACTCGGCCACTCCAGGTCCTCTCGGGATAATCTCGCTGTTGTATGTGTGTTACGCTCGATACGTACCAGTAACCTACCTGTTTAAGCTACTTCTTCGTAAGCCTTCGTCGGAAGTATCAAACAATCACGTTGGAAACGTCCTGAATGAAGAAACTGGCGCTGGCGCTGGTGAATTGACCGGGGGCCTGATCTTCGACGTAACTTTGACAAGCCACTTCCAAATCCAAATTTTGTACACAATTCTTCTATTTAATCATGGTTTCACCTCAATAATACCATGTTTAGTGGGTCTCTTAATAGGCAAGTTATATACACTGGATCTATTGATTGGTTCCAAGTCGTGTGTCTTGCCAACGCTTGTATTCCAACTCTTTGTGAGCCCGCGTAAGGCTCAAAGATCTGCCACTTCCTCTATCATGCGTAGGTTTCGTGGCTATCAGCCGATTTCAGGGACAGACTCTGCTCAGCCACAGATTGTTGTCGAAGAATCGACTCCTGTCGAAGAATTGGATGAGGATAGAGAAATGGCTATTGATGATTTAAGGAATCAAGATGAGAATGCAGCTGCGCGTTCGGCAACGCCTGTAAGACCTCTAGGACAAAGATTTTTAGACACATTCCGCGCTTAGCCTTCGGTCTCAGCATCGTTCTGACACAACTTTTATGGAAAATTTTGTCAAACCAGCGCGATTCATCTCTTAAAGTCATTGCCAAATATAAAAGCTTTTATAAAATTTATGTATATGTATATAAATGTGCTATATTTTCAATTCCTTTGTACTCTTCTCCACTGTCTTCATATTCTTCATTCTCTCCACATCCCAATTGTAAAGTCTAGCTGTGTTCACTTCCATGGTGGTAATATTCTGTCTTAAGAAGTCTAGATCTTCATTAACGGTTTTTAGCTGTTCAAGGTTGTTAGACAATCTGACCTTCAATAGTTCTACAGCCTCATCTAAGGGATACTCCAACATAACATCGGCTCCCAACCACAAGTACGCCGACTCCAAATTCTGAACATCAACTTCTGCCTTGGTGTATAATGTACTGTCTAACTCGTAATTCGTTTCAAGTGTGTTTTCTTCGGAGTCTTTTAGCAGTTTAATATGGTCGATAACCGCCAAGTTTTTCTCAATGTCTGGAATCTTTAGCTTCAAGTCAGCAAGTTGTTGCTGTTTCGATAACTCCATGAATTTGTATTGCTGTAAACGGTCTTGAAAGGCAGTCATTATTGGTTTGAACTCCGTTTCGGGGTCTTTGATAATACTCTCAACCTTCTCGATGAAGGGTGCCTCGGGAATACCCCTTGGGTTGGTATTCTTTGGTCTAATGTTAGTATTTCATTATCGAATCTTTCGCAGTTTCATACATACTTAAGAAAATCCATTGATGCTTTGTAATGTGTTTCAGAACAGAGGTTGGTGTTCCTGTGTGAGACAGCGATCTGGAGAAACTTGAAAAATCAACGGCGTGTTTAATTACACGATTAAGTTTGAGATATCTTGATAATGATTTTTTGCATTTTATATCTTCAAAAAAAATATTTATGTCTGACCTATATTTAAGGCTGATTTCATGAGTAGTCAGGTGTCAAATCGCTTTCATACGATATCGAGGTATGGGCGTATTGCCAGCAGATCAGTACCATTGTGGCGGTCCGACATAATTAATCATTTCGTATAGACACCTTAAATTAAATTCGCAAATTCCTTAAACTAACAGTATTAATATTTAAATATGCACCTTCTATTAAGTTGGCAGTAAAGCCAATTGATCCCTAAATTCCACTACGTAAGATGTTTTGACGCTGATGGCGGAATCGAATCACTTCATGTCGTTCCATCACATATAGCGCTTTATCTAGAGCCTCCGGAGTAAAGCTTCCTTCTTCGACAAACTCCTTTCGGAGTGTCTTATATGCACAGGACCAACCAACAGGGAGACGACGCTTGAGTTCATGCTCCACCTTTTTCATTTGCTCGGCCAATTTTCCAGAAGTCATCAAACTTCCAGTTTGAACACCTTGATCCACGGCGTTCATGGTCGAAGAAGTAAAGAGACGGATTGCCTCGTCCACATGGTCAACTGTGGCTACGGGGGACAAAGTAAGCTTTGCCAACAGCTCAGTGATACGCACAATAGCTTCAAGTTGACGAATTGTAATTGGAATAGTCGATCTTTCATTTAAGTCACGCTCCATGACCTGCAATCCTCTTCTAATAGCCACAAAGTGCGATGACAACTTCTCTGAAGCAGCGGCACTTAAACGAGGAGCACATTTAGCCTTTGCATATTGAATGTATCTCTTCATTGTTTCAATTGGGATCTCACCGTCTTGTTCCTCAGGATTCAGTGAGGCTTGACCTGTGTGAATATTCATAACGTGCTGTGCAATTGATTTATCTCTCGCCTCGTTGTGGTCATCTTTGACAATGAAAATCATATCGAAACGCGAAAGAATTGTGGTTTGAAAATCAATGTTTTCTCCTGGGCTCTTCAAGTCGTCATATCTACCAAAAATGGGATTGGCGGCTGCAAGGACCGAGGTACGAGAGTTGAGCACTGTTGTAATACCTGCCTTGGCAATAGAAATAGTTTGCTGCTCCATGGCTTCATGGATTGCAACACGATCCTCGTCTCTCATTTTATCAAACTCATCGATACAGACTACACCACCATCAGCTAAAACCATGGCACCACCTTCCAAATAGAAGTCGCCACTTTGAGGATCTCTTTGAACAGATGCTGTTAAACCAGCAGCAGAAGAACCTTTACCAGAAGTGTACACAGAAATGGGTGAAATTTTCTCCACAAACTTCAATAATTGAGATTTGGCAGTACCTGGATCACCCAAAAGCAATACATTAATATCACCTCTCAAACGCATACCATCTGGCAATATTTTCTTTGAACCACCCATAAGCAAACAGGCCACAGCCTTCTTCATATCATCGTAACCGTATATAGAGGGAGCAATGGACCGAGAAAAGACCTCATATAAGTTAGGGAGTCTAGACAAGCGCAAAAACTCTTCTTCTTCCTCCTCTGTGAATGTCAAACCCATGGCAGCGGTGTCTATGTCTGTCTGTATACCTAAGACCTTAAGATAGGGGTTTCTAATGGCAACAGAACTTACACTCGATGAAGCTCTTTGCTTGGATTGATAGATGGAATAAGTTCCAACGAGAGTTACACGCGTACCGGGGACAACTTGATTTGTGAGGTGGCGGTCTACATGCACCAAGATGTGACGGGGCATTTCACCCACCGGAACAGCGTCTGGAGCTTCCTGCAACTTGAGCACCTGTTGGTCGATGAATGTGGACTTGTCATGAACAACTACATATGGATCAGGAGGGCACTTTTGTTGCGAGTGCGACTCGTCGTGATTGTGGTTAGCCAAACACCGTGGAGGAAAGTGAAGTGGGCCAAATCCAGAAGGGACTTTCATCTTCATCGTGTGTTTACAATTTCTACAGAGCAACAGAACCAGCGTGGCTCTAGAAGAAAGAACTGAGGCGGAAATAATGATTCCACTGACCCTCACAATTTTCGAAATGTGGTCAGAGTCAAGGTTACGAATCGAGATGGGACTAGAGCTCGAGTACAAGATCAACTGGCACGTAGGGAAGTCTTTAGGAATCTCATCGTTGGAAAGATATGCAATTCTTTTGGCTATGTCAGTAATTGCGTTCTCGAATAAGGTCACCATCTCTGCCGGCTCGTCGGTAAGCTTCTTATTGAGTTCTTCATTGTATCCAATAAGATGCTCAGAGTTGACTCGAAGATAGTAGTTGCCAATCAATAGGTTCTCGCGCAATTGATCACGATAAACAAACAGGCTGTTTAGGCGGAACTCCAAGATGAAGTTTCTGAATGCCTTGGTGATTTCGTTAAACGAGTTGTCCTGGGGCTCTTCTCCGGGAAGAACTGGCGCACCATAAACGTCCGCTCTTTCATAAGACATGTCTACTGTTTTCTATAAAAACCTTTTTAATGTATCTGATGTAGAAAGAGTGCTTCAGTATGAGCCAGATTAAGGAAGAAAGATGAGGTTCGAAATAAGGTGCCCAAAATGGAACTGTAATGAGACGCGTCTATCGAACGCATGCAGGTGCATACAAGACAGCATGCAGCACGGAGTATAATAACGAGACCGCCAAACATGCATCTTCTCAGGCCAAAGAAATATTTTAATTGTTAAGTTTATTTAATTTTGATATGAGTTTTCCATATATAAGAGCATATACAATGATAAGCAATGCTAAATATTGAAATTGGAAACAAATGATAATTGATTTGATAATTCGAAAAAATGACAGAAAAAGAGGCTTAAAGAAGCAGGGTAAAATAGAAAGAGTCACATACCATATTGTTTTAAGCAGTCTTGTCCTCTGCTTAACGTTCATATGGATATTGCCCAAAATTGAAGAACATCTATAATCGAGAAGCACAATAATCGAAACCATGCAAAAGATAGCGTGTACCAGAGGATTTTCAAGACCTAACTTTAAATGCCCTTACCTGACGGGGAAAGTCGCAAAGTTCAAAGCGGTTTCTTGATCGATCCACAGCTGAACATTACCTTTATGGTTCGCCACTTGCATTAAGATCAACGACGATGCTTTTTTTGTTTTTTTGACCTACGTTTGAGTTTAGATCGCTTTCTTTTTGGCAGGGTCGTCTCTCGAGGTCGTACAAGTTTTATCTCAGCTTTTGAAGCCTTCTCTGCCAGAGGAACCGATACGCAAAGCAGAGCGGTATCGGCACTCACAACGTCAACGACGGAAAGGTCAGTCCTTTTTTCAAATGAGTCAAATAATATATCACTTGAAGTGTCTTCGAAGAAAGCGAGGTCTTCGTCACCTCGGCGCTTAATCTTCAAATTAACGTCCTCAAAAGTTCCTTCAGGCAACTGATCATCTATTCTCTGAGTAAAATCAATGTCACTTAACTCTTCTATTTTTCTCTCAGTACTAGGGTGCTCATTGTCATGAGTCAGCCTGCGATCGAGGACGTCGACATCCAAAAAATCATCACCGCTGAAGGTACTATCCACTGTTTCACCAGATTGTGCGAGATCCTCTTCATATTGCACAGCGCTCATGAAAACAGGGGCTTCAGCGAGCGTAGATACGTCCAGGCAACTATTGGGTCCCATATCAAGAGACAGGACGTTCAATTCAATATCACTATCAGGTACAGTCAATAAAGGAAGGCCTTTAGCAAGAGCCATACTAAGTGCCTTGTCATCCTTGTGCGAAGATTTAACTCTGTTTTTTATCTCCGGTTTAGTACTAACATTTGGCCAGGAGTACATTTCCGTAAACCTAGCATTATAGACATAGTCATCGGTAACAAGAGTTTCATCATACCAAATCATATCCTCTCCATCAACCAGATGGATCATAGCATTTGAAAAGTCCTTGATCCTGTCTTTATGCCACATTTCTTCCTCCGTAAATACTCTCTTGGGCTTTAGAGTTACAATCGAGGTTTGAGCATTCTTTGCAGCTTTACCCTGACTGCCTGTAGAGTTACCTCCAGTGGCCGAGGATGCCTTTGATGCTACTGCAGAATCGTGTGCGTGCTTGGCCGCCTTCTTAAGGCTGTTCACGAATGAAACAAAACGTTTCCTAACGGCGGTTAACTTGATCTTTCTCGACGCGAGCTGCACGTCGAGGGTCAATAAATTTAACATGTCGTAACTTGTAGTCTTCGAAGCTGATGCTGATACTTTTTCTCTGTTTCAATATAATTGTGCGTGTGAGTATGCTTTAAGGAAGAACAAGGAACAAGAAAAAATCCAAGTGGTGAGAAAAATCATTCATATATATATAAATTTACAGATTTGAGTCTGCCGATTGGCTCATGTTTACAGTCGGCGATCGTGACCTAAGTCTCACTCACGAGGCAGGGCAATTTTCTCATTTGCATACGCTAAAAATAAAATTATAATATGTTGAAATTTATATACAAGTATTATTTGAGTTCCGAAGTTTTGGGATATTAAGAGGCACTATGCAAAGTACCTTACTGTTTAACGACATCTTTAATGGTACCAAAACTCAACACATCCTCGATCCGGCTACTATCGCTAAATAACATACTGAGTCTGTCAATTCCACAACCCCAGCCTCCAGTAGGGGGCAAGCCGTACTCCATTGTTTTAACATAATTCCAGTCTGGAATCAACGACTCATTGTCATTGAATTCAGCTTTGTAAGATTGTTGTTGTTTAAATTTCTCCTCTTGTGTGAAGGGTGAATTTTCCTCCTCATATGCGTTCACGTACTCCATTTCGTTGATGAAAAGCTCAAAACGCTGAGAAATTTCATATTCACGACCACCAGCGTAGGTAATGGTACTAGATTTAGCCAAGGGAGACATTTCTGCTGGCTGATTGTAAATGAAAACGGGAGTATTTACATGCACTTTAGTAAGACTCTCAAGATATTCTTCGGATAAAGAATTAAGCAAAGCTGCAGGTTGTTTTTGTTGTGGCAAAGAAAGACCTATCTCATTGAAATAATTGATAAGATTCTCGGAGGTAAGTTCTTCGGGAAGTGCAACTCCTGTCGCCTTCTCAATGGTCGGGATAAACTCATATTTTGGGAAATTACCGGATTCAAAAGCAGCAAACCTTTCCAATGGCCCCAAGACTATCAGAATCTGCCTTGATTTTTCTTTTAACAGAGCATATACTGCCTGGAATAATCGCTCTGTTAGCTCCATCAACTCCGGTAGTGTTGTAAATGAACGATAAAACTCGCAGGTTGTAAATTCAGGATTATGCGTTGCATCGACGCCCTCATTACGAAAGCTAGGGCCGATTTCAAATACCTTTTCGAACCCGCCGATTACTAATCTTTTAAGCCAAAGTTCAGGCGCTACACGAAGTTGAAGTTTGTGACCTGAGACCGCCTTCAGATCAGAGTAAAACGGTTCAGCGTTAGCTCCAGTCCCTGCTCCTGCAAGTAAAGGTGTTTGAACCTCGAGAAAATCGTCGGCAACGAGAAAATTACGAATGGCTTGAGTCACTACTGACTTAACAATGAGCCTCTCTCTCAGCTCTGGGTTAACTAAGTAGTTCATCACACGGTCAGAGTTTATAATTTTCTTATCAATGACCTTATCTGGTAGTGTTGTGGAGCGTAGGCAAGGACTTACAATTTTCATGGGGGTTTCGAGTTGGAGACTTAGTTCGCCCACTTTGGTTTTAAATGGGTACCCCGAGCAGTATACATAGTCATGAGCACGAATCGTAGAATGTAAATCATTGAATTCAGATGTAGAAAGTTTCATTTGACGATTTGAGGCATAGATTTGTACCCGTTGGCCGTCTTGTACCAAGTCTACAAAGTAGAGAGCTTTGCCCGCCTTCCTTATAGAACTGACACGCCCTTCAAGTTGATACAACGAATCAACACGACGTCCTGGAAGATCTTGAAAGTTCATTTCATGGTATTTAGAGATGAATTGGGGAATTCGTTGCAATCTGGCATTCGATCTGATGGAACCGAGTGAGGGATAGAACCCCTCGGGTTTAGAGGCAATATCTAGGCGGCGAGCCTCAAATGCAGAGGCATCTGTTGAATTGAATCGAACCGGTCGAAGGCAAAGGGGTTTTATTAGAGATTTGCGTATAGTGATCATGCTAAGGGCACAAGTGCTGATCTATGTAAAACTGGAGTGCATCTTGAGGCACCAAGGAGGAGATGCGTATCAAAGTAAAATAGTATATCACGATAAGGCAAAGAACAAAGTAACAGAAATTTTTGTGCCGAACTAAATTTTCTCTATAATATGCTAAAATTGTCTGGTAATCAACATAACCATTCTGAATTGCAACTGATACAAAACTGGATCATGAATTTTAAAGTTTAGTTCACTTATATCATAATTACGTGCCAACGGCACCTTTATTGATGGGAAATGACAGAAAATATATATGCTCCATGTTCTACCGTACGAAATTAAAAGGCAACGAGTGTCATCTTCTTGTTAGTACCTACCTCTAGCTGGCTCCTTATTGTATTTGACTTACCCTTGTATTTAAGTTACTCGAGGTGCAAGGATGTGCTCGCTTAAATTCATTCGTCCTGAGACTTCGCTTTTCTCTTGAATAATCTACACTTCATAAAATTAAGATGACTCTGCCAAATTTCACTTTTAGAAATCTGGCCTACTTATAGTAAGAGTCCGGATAATTATGTGACCCAAATTATTTACAAAAGGATTGAGGAATTTTAGCCGCGCCCGTTTTGACACATTTTACGACGCGCGATCAAAGGCGGCCCAAATAGGCAAAAGGGTAATTTGACCAAAACAGTGGTGCCTGATCCGAAAAAAAAGCGCAAATTCTAGGGCACGCCCTTTCCAGAAAATTCTGAATAAAACAACTAAAGTTACCCGAGCCGGCTAAAAACGGCTTCTGCCGACAACACATCCAGTTCTTGCCGATTCTTCCACCCATCTGCAGCACCACTTATCCGCGTCATACCGTTAATAGGATATTCCTGGATCAACAACGAACACCGAGGTCCGTATAAGTCAAGGTAGAACGCAATATTCCATAAAGGAATTGGTAAATTGAAACAATTGGTGCAAATTTTTGTATACAACCTTGTATCTTGGTTCTGCATTCTGTATCTTTACCTTGCCCGCATATTCCTTGAGTTATCCACATTCTCTACATCTTGTATACGCCACAAGACCCGTGTCAATTGCGGCTCTCGCGCCAATACGGTATTGAGCAAAATAAGAATTTCACAAATCGATTGGGAATCGAAATCTCGCTAAAATTTCAACATCTCCAAATCTGTCGCGAATTCTCGCTTCCTATCTGGTGTTTCGCTTGCCGCTCTGTGTCTCCATACACACGCCCTTTTTCCCAGTACTACTGATCCAACATTTCTTCCGACAAAGACCAGAAATTCCCCACACCCACGCTGAAGATTTTCTAATCAAAGACGCGATTCTTTTTATCTGCCTCTGTGAGTGCTCAAAATGAAGAAAATCTGGAGCAAAAACGGCAGGAGCCGCCCAAAAAGTAAATATCCCGACGATGACTTGTCCTTAGCACCAACTGACACAGATCTGGCGTCTTCTGTCCATGTGCGTTCCTTAATTCAACCAGAATATGACTCGAAACTGTTTAAGCATGCTTGGGTAAATGCGGTTTTCAACTCTCTGTCGCGAGACTTCTCCGAGTCTCAATTGAAACTCTTCCGCCTTGAGCTACGTGGATCCCATTTATATTTCTATCGTCCTCCTGCTCTGGTTGATGCTCGACTGTTCACGCTCGATACTTTACATGATTTGGCCCGCACTGAAACTTCCTCTGCGGCTTCTCTTGGCAAATTGAGTATGGACATGACTTCGACCATGTCGGGCAATGGGACGCTAACATCCTCAACCGCGAATCTCAACGCCGGAGAGACCACAATGCTTTCGTCTGCTTCTGTTTCCGACTTTTCCTCTCTCAAACGTTCAGAATCTACAACGTTGTCGTCTCCTCTCGTTTCGCCAGAGATGTCCTCGCAAATGAACAACGATAACATCACGTATTTCTCGACTGAAATACCGCATCCAGGGCTAAAGTTCGACCCCAAACTGAAGACTCTTCAACCCTCATCATCTCCTGAAGCTTTGGTTCATTTTTTCTTATTTGCAGATGCTGAAGACATGGCAGCACCCTTACGCACGTTATTGTGCGTAATGCCTATGTTATCAGGCTTTGTGCGCGTTCTTCGGCTTCTTCACATGTATATTGTTGCCATCTATGACGACAAATTCGGCATGCTGGTTTCGCATGTGGATGCTACGCAGAGAATATTACAATTATTTGGTCACATCGATCGAAATTTTGGCGGATTTTTCCTAAAAGCAGACACCGCTTCCTTTTTACTCAAGTTTTTTGACACTTTCGCAAGATCCGCGCCTGCTGAATTGGAAGAGGAAATCGCAAAATTTAAGTCTGATATGTTAGGCAAGCAAGAAAAGCTTTTAGCGCTCGTGAACTCTTCAACCAACGCTGTGGCAAACGGACCTGGCAGTGATCCGTTGTCTGAGTTAAACCTGTCAGTGTTTTTAAATGAAATTGGCTTATTCGATCTTGCGGAGGCCATCACAGGAATAGACCTTCAGTTTTTCGAAAGCTGGAATTCCAGTATAGACAAGTCGCTCTTACTATCTTCTTCTATCATGGACAATGCCCCAGGTGACGTTCTTTATAAGAAGAACCCACTTATATTTAATAATCTGACCCATGTTCATTACCTCTCGCGCCTCTTGGTTCATCATTTATTCGTGGAATCACCAAATACCACCCCCGAATTACGAGCCCGACTCTTGGAGAAATGGATTGATCTTGGCTGTCTTTTGGACAAACTAGGTAATATGTCGCTGTGGCTTGGTATCTCGTCCGTAATCCTCCTGCAGCCCATTCTTAGATTGACCTCTGTGTGGAGACATGTGTCCGACGATTACATAACCCTTCTCCGCAAAGACTGGGCGCTGGTTCTTTTTGAACTTGATCGTAGACACTTAGCGACGCCTTTTGAGTCTGTCACCTTCAGCTCGACATCCGGTACAGACATGCAGACAACTTTCAAAGACTCCTTCCACATCATGGCTCCACGTGGTCTAGGGAAAATATATCCAAAATCCAGAATTATTCCTTACTTCGGGGATTTGCTTGTTAACAATATTCCATCAACTCCGATAGAAGAACTTGATTCTGTGTGGAAAAAGATTGATTACTCCTTCGAACGATGGAACGAGTACCTACTGTCTCTTCAAGACTCTGAAGATCTTATTTCTTTCAATCAGGATATCTTGCGTCACTATGACGCCAATGGATTTATTTTTTCTAATCAAAGTCTCAATCAAGTGTTGTGTCTTGGTGTCAAGAAGGATATGTTAGACAATATTCCGCAAGTGCTTAAAGGCTCAGAATCTGATGCACTGAGCTCTAGGATATGTGCAAAGGACATTGGTGACAAATTGCATCGTCTTATTGGCCTTAACTGCGACTCCATTAACTTGGAAAGCATCATGAAATATTCACTTGAAGTTGAAGCTGCTGCACCAGAAAAATATCTCAGAGGCCCTGAATGGGCTGCGCGCAATAGTGAATCGGCGCTGTCGGTGCTCTCTGACCTGCAGTCGACATTTTTTGATGTTGATGGCGACAATAGCTCCATCTATTCCTCCCGATTGTCCGGAACAAAAGCCGAGGATAAGTTGCCCCTGTTCCAGTCGCAAAGCTTCAAAATTAATTTCTCTAAGTATGATGCCGCTCCAAGTTTAGACTCGTACATTTTACCACCCGTTGGTGTGCGCGACACACTGGAAATCGACGTTGATAAAGAACTTACGCTACAAAAGGCTCTCTTCACTATTGATCTTGACTGTTCTCTTATTGAAGAATTGGGCAAAATGAATGATATCTTCAGCGATGACGAAAACCACGAAGGTTTGGGTATTGACGTTGATAATATTTTGAATTACGAAAAATTCAAGAACTTTTCCTTGGAAGACTTGACTGATGCCAAAGACGAGGAGTGGGTAGACGAAAGCACGAAAAACGCAAGCATTAATGAGACCCAATCTAAGGAGGCGGCTGAATCAAAGGAAGGTACGCCCCAATACTTCCCTAAGTACGCGTCTGTTGATCGCTTGATCGATCTACTCATAGTCGACCCCAGATACTTTCACAACTGTCCGTTTGTCAATCTCAGCGAATACAGGACTGCATTCATGTTGAACTACAGCACATTTATCACCACGCGAGACTTGATACAAAGATTGGCCCACCGCTTCATTCATTCTGGTAACGCAGTAATTTCCGTCATGAAGCGGCAATATCTCATCCGCAACAAAACTTTCGATGCAGTCACGTTTGGCGCTTATCCAAATTGGGAATTTGACAAAGATGTAAATTTGACTGTCTTGGGCAGCGTGGACTATGAGCTTTTGCTCAAGATCCAAACTAATATCTTGAAGGTGTTGATTGTATTGGTAAACAATTTCTTCAGCAGTTTCCTTAACGACTTGGCAAATAAGCGCGTCATGATTAAGCTTCTCAAGCTTTACAGCAACGAGATTCTCCAGTGGTACAATTCCAGTAAGATTGACCGCGACTTAGACAAGTCATTTGAGAACTTGGTCGCATATTACAAAAGGTTGAAGAAGGCTTTCATCATGAAAACTTATCGCCCAGTGCTTCCACCCAAGATTGACGAGTTTCTCTTGCTCAATCATAAGTTTAGCAATACCTTGACAGAGGTGCCAGTAAATAGGAACTTGCCAAGCCACAAGAACATCCAAAAGATTGAAAAGTTTTTGAACAAATTTAATGAAGTTTTGGGATCCTTTTATAAAGGTATTACCCCTCAACATTGGTTCTCAGTCTTCAAACTCTTGGAAAGCATGTACGAGAACAATACGTTGTTGAATTACAAATCCCAACTGTACTCTATCTCAGAAGAAGCTGTACAGATCAGCAATGTTTATGACTATCTTGTTTCTGTGTATGACACTGGCAAAAAAGACCTCCTTTTTTCAAAGTTGCCACTTGTCTTTCAAACACTCATTCGCTTGTATTCGAAGTTTAAGAGTTACCTTTTGATCCAACTCTGCGACCCACTTATCAACGACGACGAGAGATTGGACCGGATGAGGACTTTGCTTCTCATGGCCAAAATCTGTAAGCTTAAAATGAGCGAACTTGAGTTCGTTTTGGAAGGAGATTCTAATCCTATTCCGTCATTCATAGAGGCTGCAATTACGAACGCTATCTACTCACCTGAAAGCAGATACTTCGCCAAGCTTTGGGTGAAGGCAGCCTCATCTTTGAATCCTGGAGTAACTAAAAAGTTTGATCTGTTGGAGGCCTTGATACCTTTTGACATTTCCGCTGATGACTTGGCGACCGGCCATGAGCCGCTTCTTCCGTGTATCGGATGGGTGGTAGAAAACATGCTCGATTTGTCCAAGATTCCTTCTTATCATGCCTCTCTCATAGACTTTAACAAGAGATACATCCTTTTCAAGTTTGTGAAAGAACTAATTGTCGAAGACGCTAGCATGTACTCGAACATACATACAGAACTGAAGGAATTTGAGTTCTTGTTCCTGTTGGACGAAAACTTGTCACATATGTTGAACGTTTCGTACGACATTAATGACCAATATCCAAGAGATTTTTTCGAAAAAATCATTAAGAAGCAATACTCTATTATTGCTCTCGAGGCTCAGCGCTCGGGCTCAAAGTCCTCGAGATTTGGAAATGACTCCATTACTACGTCAGGCCCCAAGACATTATCACGGAAAGTTTCTAACAGCAGTCTTAGAAGACAATCCCTTAACTTTAAAGCGACCGCGTCAGCAAAGTTTAGGCTTGGCGGACTCTTCACCAAACCAAAAGGGTTTGGCCTGGGCAGCAGTAGCGATCGCAATGTCAATGTAAGAGACCTTCCCAATTGTAGCAGCGTTGCGGACGTTAAGCAAAAACCATCTCTTGTAATTCCCTTGAAGGACCGTAAAATTTTCCCAGTTTACCTCCTTCCCGCATGCTTTAAGATCGATTCCGATAACTCCAACGAGATCTGTTTCGTGCAAGCGACCAGTGAGGCAGACGCGCAGGACTGGCTCCGAAAGCTTAATTACGCCAACCGCCACTGGTTTCAGTCTCGCAGTATAAACACCAAGAGCAGCCACATGTGTACCACGTTTGGAATTCCTCTCGACTTGATTTGTGCTCGTGATGGCACCGAGGTGCCTGCTGTGTTGACTACGATCTTTGATATTTTGGAGAAAGATGGATTAAAAGATGTAGGTATCTACCGTATCGGTACCTCCATGAGCGAACTTAACAACTTGAAACTGGAAATTGACCGCACAGGCACTATATCTGTGGTAGAGAATAGTTTTGACGTACATGCGTTAACTGGCTGTGTAAAGCTGTTTTTCCGTGAATTACCAGATGCACTCTTGACCGATGATGTAATTGAAAACCTTCAACCACTCAAGCAACGCAGTAAGGACTTAGGAGAAGCTGACATTTTAGCTTACAAAGAATTGTTGGCTAAGCTTCCAAGCATCAACTACTACACGCTAAGAGCGCTCATCAAGCATCTTAATAGGGTCTATATGAACAGGGACCACAACAAAATGAACCTGTCTAACCTCGCCACAGTCATTGGTCCTGCATTGACTGAAGCCAGTACCATGGATTCACTTATTAATAACTTTGGCGTCATGAACAATATTTTAGAGAAATTGATTGAGAACTACGAACCTATATTCGCCTCATGAGACGCGTTACTTTAATTTTTCAGGTATATAAATTGAAGACATCATTTAGACAATAATGTACAAGCTTACGATTGTAATTGTATTAATCTAGTTTTGCGGTTCGTACTTTTGCAGTTTACAATAGTGCTAACATCCTTACTATCGGTATTAGTGGGCTCAGTATGTAATTTCATTAATTAGTATATACAGGTTTATATTTCCGTTTGCATCTTTTTCGAGAACCTAATTGTTTAATGTCTCTTAATGAAGTTGGTGTTGTGGTTTCTGAAACGCTTCTCGGCCTTGTCCACCTTGTGGTAGTTCAACTTTTTCTTCTCGGCTTCCTCTCTGACTTGCAGATTCCATTGAGTCCACCATTCGCTTACGGTAGCTGGAGGAGGCTTGGCGCCAGGAACAGGAATTGGAGGTTGAATCTGAGGAATGTTCACCCACTTTCTAAAGTATGAGTTTCTCAAGATCAAGGATTGTAAAATAGAAAATAATGCATTAGCAGAAAAGTAAACCAAAACCGCAGCGTTCATATTGTAAGTGATGAAGATGGACAAGAATGGAAGATATGTCAATGCCTTCTTCATGAGAGGGTTCATCACTTGAGCACCAGTCTCTCCTCCTAATCTCATCATTCCCGTGACAACCAATGCGGTCAAAATCTGCAATCCCAAGTATGGATCCACAGTGGCCAAGTTCTCGAACCAAAGGGTACCTTGGGTAGTGAATCCCTCGACAGGAATGTTAGACATGCTTCTGGTGGCCTGGAAGAATCCGTACGCAAGAGGAATTTGGAGCAATGGGAAAAAACCATGAGAGGGCTTAATGCCGTATTCTTTGAAGAGTGCTTTTCTGTCAGCCATGGCCTTCACCTTTTCTTGAGTGTCACCAACCTTTACCGTTTGCATGATCTCATCCAACCGAGGCTTTATACGACTCATCTTGGCCATATTGGCAGATGATTTGACATATAACGGGAACATAACAGATCTTACTGCGATGGTAGACACAACAATTGTCAACCACCAGGGTAAGCCGGTGTAGACGTGGACATGTTCGAGAAGATTACAGAGCATAGAGGTGGGGCCCCATCCATCGCCGAGTCCAACGGACGACAAGTAACCGATCTGATCAGAATGCAATTCAGGAGCGGCATCAGCAACGAGATTAGCGGGATTCTCGAAGTTTGTAAGCTGGGTCTTGATCTCTGATGGAGGTTGGGTAGAGTTCCACCTGACGGTCTGCAAACCCACGGGGACTGAGGAGCGAAGGGCAAATGGGACCATTCTTGGGGTTGCTGCATGGCGCAAAGCTGCCGTGCTGGCTAAACGAGAAATCCCGACCTTGAACATACTGGAGTAGTATTTGTGGAAGTTGGGGTCTAGCTGAAATTTTCAGAGTCCTGGATACAACCAGGTATATTAAGAGGAGTTTGGGGAAAGGAACTACCTAACTAGGCATTCCGTGAAATAAATTACAATTTGGCGCATCAGAATAACGTATAAATTTCTTTAGCCATCTGATATTTTTTCGCATATATTTGACATGACCACATGCGCTTGTCACCAGGTTGCACAAGTACGCCGAACCAAGAACGCAAAGGTTATTCGCGACTTAAACCTATGTTCGATGGAATTTTATATCTTGAAGTTGATAACTTCAAAGGATTTAATTACGTCAACAGCTTTCAAGTGGTCCGCTACATCCATCAGTCCGGGATCCCAATCGAGCCATAATAATGAATATTCTCGAAATTTGAGAGCTGCACGATAATTTGAGCGAATCTCGCTTATTTCACAAAAAAAATTTCTCGTACAATTAACTTGGCAGAGGTATCGACGACAGTCTCAGTTTAGTGTACGCCAGCCAACACGAACTTGAACGGTCTTGTCTTTTTCAATTAGAATCGTGGCTTTTCTTTTGTAATTAAAACTGGAAAAATAAAAATAGTCAAAAGGTTTTAATAATAAATTCCCCGTGAGCCCTATGTCTTGATCGAATAGCTATCAAGTCCTTCATATTGCACCACCCCAGGTTTCATAAATCTAACCTTTTATGCCTTGTACCACCTTGTAAGATCCTATAATTCTGCTGGTTGTTGTTGTTCGCATTTATCTGAACTCATCTTACTTGAATTAGATAGTCCTAGCACACAGCTTTGTCCTGGCTCTGAATAGTTCTCGAAAATGCTACGACTTGCAAATCTAGGATCAAGACGGTATAGGCCATTCTTTCAAAAAAAAATTGGTGCATCCCCGAATTTTCGCTTCAGAGTTACGCTACTAAATCGATTTTGTGCCTCTACAACATATCATAATCCCGCACAATGTGAATTGGAGGATCTCATTCGTTCCAAAAGTTCTCCAAAAAGAATATTCGAGCATGTCTCCGCAAATATACCAGCCTTGTCGCCTCAAAGTATAGAAGACTTCCTAATATCTTTGCTCGCATCCAATAATATGTACGCGGTCACTTGCTTGACGCATCAATGTCTAAGTTCGCAAAGGGAAGGTAATAAGATGTTCTCAAACCAGTTCTGGGCGCTTCTTACTTCGAGCGCAGTTTCTAATTGCCATCACTCTGCTGCTCTTTTAGTCTACCACGAAGTAGTTAATCCTGTAGAAAAGTATACAGACGGTAAAGAGCATGTTACGGAAGAAAATGAGCACACGCCCTTTTTACTTCTTCCCGCCGCCATTGAAGACTTGGCGATTGTATTCGCACGGCAAGGGAATGTCGCGGCAATTCAGGGTCTTCGTGCATATTTTCAGCGTTACTACTCCTACCTTGGTCATTGCGAAACGTACAAAGCATTGCAGGCACTCATAGTAGAAAGCCACGCGCAAAATAAAGATATCGATAACGCTTTAGACAGATTTAGCGATTTTGCAATGAAATTTCGGGGTCATGGTCATTATAAATCGGCTAAAACTCATGAAGAGGCACTACAAAATGCTGTTAAGAAAAATGCTGAAAAGCGACAATCAATAATTAGCAAAGGCGGTCAAATGGGTGATTTCTCTGCAAAGAATGATAGTAGTGGCGTTTCTAAAATCACGTATAACAAGTATACTCTTCTTGGCCAACGTTTCATGGCCATGTTTGAAGGTGATCTTAGAGTCGCTGATCTCCCAAGATTCTACGAACTATTAGATGAAAACGTCAAAACATTATCTGCCGACAACCGCGGCACATTTCTAGACAAACTCTTGTTTCTCATCAACAAATCACATCATGCTTTGGGAAAGTTTATCATCGTAAGTCTTTGTGG
Source organism: Australozyma succicola (assembly GCA_030563905.1). Taxonomy (NCBI): domain Eukaryota; kingdom Fungi; phylum Ascomycota; class Pichiomycetes; order Serinales; family Metschnikowiaceae; genus Australozyma; species Australozyma succicola. Next base: position 234,998 of record JAJMKM010000015.1, read on the forward strand.
TCAGGGCAAGCCTTTTGAGGCCGTATATATACTAAATACTTTGATCTCCAAATACGAGTACGCGGTATATAATCCAGATTATTCTCTTGCGGAAGAGTTCTTGGCAATATTCCGCAGCCTTCGAGCTTCCTTTGAGACCAAAGAGGGACAAGTATCTCTTGAGGACGCTGGTCTTTTACAGAGTACTTTTCAACTATACTTAAAACACGGAGGCGCTTGTATGGCCCCAACTTGTTACGGTGCTTATATCCTGGCGCTTTTGATGGATATTAAGGTTACTGAGCAGAACATTACAGAACAATTGGAGAGATATAACAAATTGATCCGCGTCACGCCTGTTGTGAAAGATGAAGTTTATGAGCAAGCCGTATCCCTTGGTGTAGCCTCACTGTTGCTAAGATCCGAATCACAAGTCATATCCTAATGCATATTCCATACATAATAATATAGACTCTTATAGACACTTTAACGAACCTGCGTCGTAACAACTCTTCCCGTATTTCAATTGCTTAATAAATAATTCTGTCATTCTGTTCGTTCATTTTGCTATTAACACTAGTCGACACGGGGAGGGCTGATCATATGAATCTTCACGTCCTCACTGTCTTTAAGATCGCCCACGACGGCGATGTCTTGTGGTGTTATAAAGATTGACTGCGCAGATGAGTCTCTCAATTCGTGAATTAAAAGCCTGATTGCAATGGTTCTATTCACCGAATCCATAAACACATCGAACTCATCTAGTCCACAAACCCTGGGTTTCATAACCTTCCAAATACTTAGCAAAAAAGCAATCTGAGTGAACGATTTCTCTCCTCCTGACAACGACAGAACCGCTCTGGTATCTTTGTCGTCCTTAGTTTGAACCTCTGTGACGACACGCTTATTGGCAAAGTCAAACTCCAACTTGCCCTTGAAACCACGTAAAGCCAACGATTGTTCAAAAGACAGCTTTGCCCTTGTAAGCTTCTCCTTGATAGTGATATTGAGGTTCTCAAAACGGAAGTTGAGGTCGTTTTCTAGTGTAATACGAGCATCCTCCAACTCCGCCAAACTCTCCTCACATTTATCCTTCACTGCTTTACTGTCGAGAACTTCCTTTTGAATCTCCTCAAAAGTTTTTGTGTTGCTTTTCTCTGCCTCTTCAATTGCTCTTTGAATGTTTCGAAACTCCTCAGTGATGGACTCTGTGGTGTCTGTCTCATTTATCTCCACTTCGGAGCGGTCGCAGCGCTCTTGAGCAAGGCGGCGAAGCTCATCTTGTTTCTCTTCATCTTTTAATTTTGCATTGTTGTGCTCTTCGATTTTCGCGTCCGTTTCCGAGATTTTCAGGGTGAAGCGCTCCAATTCGGCCTCCAAATCAATACGCTCCTTCTTCAAATGATCTAAACGATCCAGCAACTGGGAAATTTTTTCACTAAGATTCTCTTCCGCATGTTTGGCTTCTCTTGCTTTGGCTTTTGCCGCAGTGTGGACCTCCTTCTTTTGATTAAATTCAGCCAAAAGCTCCATGGACATACCTTCCTTCGTTTGAATTTGTTTTCTGCACAGCTCGATCTGAGAGTTCAAGCTCTCAATTCTTCCAGAATCTCCCTCTTCGTTTAAAGATCTTTCAGCGGCAAAAATTTGATTGTTGATCTCTTTAATGTGCGCTTTCTTTTGCACAAGTTCATTCTGAAGAGCTTTCTTTGCTTCGTGCTCCTTTTGCTTCAAAGCAGTTCTCTCTCTTCTAATTTGAGCTTCTCTTTGTGTCGCCTCCTTCAAATCCTCGGAGATGCTTCCAAGTGAAACTTTACCAGCAAGTTTTGGAAGGTCGCGAGGGTAAAAGACAGGATCTCTGGTCATGAACTCATCGCCGCGAGTAATTCGTGTTCCCGATTTTCTGTCGTTGAGGCAAAAAGCACGAGCAACCGACAGATTACCTGCTGCCGACTCTGCTTCGTGTAAAGACTCGCACAACGCGGAGTCTTCGATTGACGAGGCATCTATAAGGGTATACTTCACATCCTCGTTCTGTATATCCAATGCATCGAGTATGGTGTCGTAACCAGAAGTGTTTTCTTTGTAGCCGAAGCGCTCAAACTTACGAACGATCACTCTTTTGAAGACCTTTTTTTCCCTCATTAATTGATTAAGGAGACGCCGGTCGTATTCATCATAGACAACAAATGAATCAAGAGTATTCAAAAGGGCCGCATTAATCAAATCGTTATATTTACTGTGGCTACTTTTGACCAGCACATAGTAACCAAGGGGACCAATGGGTTTCTTGTGCCAACGACTTTCTCTTTCAATGTCTCGCACAAGATGCTTTATATTGATACCAAAGGCGGCATAGTTATCGTTTTTGGCCCTTTCAAGTCCTCGGAGCTTTTCCTCTAAAGCTGTTTTGGCGCGCATCAGCTCTTCGTATTCCAGATTCATCGCCTCCAACTCCGGACTTATGGATTCTAACTCAATGAGACGGTTTTGAATCTCATCTCTTCTCGACACAAGTTGATCTGAGCGAACCTTCAAAACTTTTAATCTTTGTGCCACTGCTTCGCGCGACCCTCCGTTAGCTTCGTCGATCTTTTTCTGCTCAGCAGCAATTTCGCTTTTGTAAGAATCAACCAGTTTCTCCAATTCTTGAATTTCATTTTTGTAATTGACCAATTCCGATCTGACGCTCAGAAGCTCTTTTGCGGCCTGATCAGATTCATCTCCTGCGGCTTTGCTGTGTTCTTTTGCTTTCTCGTAATCCTTTTGTACGGTATCTTCTTCCTTTTCTAATTTTTTGGCCATGAGATCTAAGCCATGTATTTGCAGTTCATGGTTTTTTATATTCTCCCGGACCTCATTTTTTTCATTCTCTAAGTCTTTAATTTCAGACTCCTCCCATTTAATCTTGCGACCAACAACATCAACATTAAACCAGTAGATTTTGCCGTTGATTTTTTCGAGTTGTTGCCGCAAATTATGCGAGTGCTTAAACTTTCTGTAGCCACGTTCACACTCCGCATATTTCTTACAAGCTTCCTCATAATATTGCCGCGCAGTAGTTTGGCGAGTTTGTAAGTTTAGAATGTTCTTGGAAGCTTCTTGATAATTTTTTATGATGGATTGTATGTTTGTTCCCTCACTGAAGTAAGTGAATCTGCTTTTTTCCGTGCTACTTGCAATAAACTCACGCGCTTTATCTTGTGATAGAAAAGAAAGAGGATTGTTAACTACAATCAAAAACTTCTGCAAAATTTCATCTAAGGTCTTTTTCTTGTTTGAAACAACAGTCCCGTTCTCGCTTTTGACATAGTAAGAGTTTGAGCCATCTCGAGTAAACTTCCGTTCTACAATAATCACATTACCGAACGTTTCAGGCTCATATGCATCTAAACCAACATTGCTTAGTTCCACGACGACGCGTGCCATAGACTTTCCATCTTTGATGAGACTACGTATCGACAGACCACGACTGGTGTCAGTTGCTTTAGCACCTAGACCGACAGAGAGACCGGTGAGGACGGCACTTTTGCCCGAGCCATTCCGACCAACAATAAAATTCATCTGAGAGCCAAATTCGAGCTGAAAATGGTCGTGACACATGAAGTTCTTTAGGGTAAGCTTTCGAATGTAACCAGCATGAGCTCCCGGAACAGTGCTTTCTTCTTCGTCGCTGTCATCGCTATCATCGTCTCCTAGTTTGTATCTCTTCTGTGATAGGAGTTGTGACATGTATTGTTCTGCGGATTCGCCCAGATTCACTGAATATGGCCTTTTCAGTGAAGTCGCGGACTCAGGGACATTGTCGGTTGGCGAAGCGTCCGATGACGCAGCATCTGAAGGTGAATCATAATCGGAACCTTCTAGACGAGGGGACGTAGTCATGGCAACGCCAAGTTTAAGTGTGATCTCTGCCTCCTGGTTTGTTTTGATGAAACCGCGCTACTTATCAACGAAGCGCGGAGTGTTAACCAGATCGAGTGTCAGGGTATATTAAACAAAAAATTTGAAATAAGTGAGGTTCTTTATTATAATCTCTTTTGTATGACTTTTAGAAAAATTAGCCTTTTTAAGTCTGCTCTTTAAGACTTCTCAACGCAGATTGAATGCCACCGTGAAGATATGCGCGATGCGATGATCTGGGGGTGGATTTGGCCCCATCAGAACATGCTTCTATAACCATTTTTAGATTGACAAGTCCACCTAATTTAAAGAAAATCAATCGTTTGATTTACGTCTTATCTGAAACGATGGTTTGAAGTGATTGACAGTATTTATGCTTCATTCCTGTGGAATTGCTTTAAACGAACAAGTCAAAATTTTGGGTTCGTACATTTATTCTTGTCACAAACGCTTTGAAATCTGCCCATGTATACATTAAAAAGGGGAACTTGCATTAATGCCGCTACAGTGTGCCAGATCATATTGTTTGTTAGTATTTACCAATTGAGCGGTATCAGCCAAAAGCCGCATGTACATTCCGGAAGAAGGTGCTGTGGCTTCCGCAGGAACCAACTACAACGACTCGATTCATTCTCATCTCGTATAAGTATCTCACGACATTATTGAATCAATTCTTTATATTAAATTAAACAAATTCCAAACGTACAAATGCATGTCTCGGCAACGGCTTGGAACATTCCATGTAATGGAGTACTGCGGACTTGCACGGCTCCCCATGATGAGGCGGCTTAAATGCGGGTCCCAGGGCCGAGCGGATTGGCTCGTCTTATCTTTCGAAAATTGCCGCAAAGTACGTCAACAGTATTCGGTCGCACGACTGTACACTTCATCTGTGATTCGAGCGTGTCCCCGATTGAGTTTTCTTCAAACCCTTGAGTGGCAGCCGCGGCCAAACCGCTTCGTCTTTAGCCTTATTACTTCCAAAACAACCAATTACCACCCATATACCTAACATAAGCCAGAAAGGTGGTTCAATTCTTCAACCTTTCAAATATGAAAGTTATCGATTTATTCATATTCTGCTCAAAAATGAGTTATAATGAGGTTGCTCACAGCCGAATCCAAATCTGATATCCGTGCGGCATCTAAAATCTAGCCCTGCATGTATTTGCCTTCCAATCTAAATAGGAAAGTTAATTACTTGCCCATATACACAACCAAAGTGGTTGGTTGCAAACCGATAAGCGATGAATCTCATCTCGATGCACCTCAATATAAATAGGCCTGTGATTGCTCCTACGTTATGCAAACCAAACGGCATATTTTCTTTAACTACGACATCTTTACAGAGTTTATACCCCTAAACTTTCACTCTTTTTCTTTTCTCCCGTTACAACTTCACCTTTCGAAACAATGAAGTTTTCTGCCGTGGTCACCTCTTTGGCCTTACTTTTTTCCGCTAATGCCCTGCCAATTTCTTTGGATGTCATTAAGAGAGATGCCCCAGATGTCATCAGCCCTAAGGTTTTTGTCATCAACATGTTTGAATACGAGGCCAAGCCATGGTTGAGTGCTATGAACTTTACCAACAACATGACTATCCCCGGATTGTCTCCAATGTATCCAGATATCTTCTGTAATGACGATTACTCCGTCTGTGAGATGACTACCGGCGAAGGTGAAATCAATGCCTCAGGTTCCGTCACCGCGTTGGGCTTGTCTCCAAAATTCAACCTCACCCAGACTTACTTTTTGATCTCTGGTATTGGTGGTGGAGAGCCAACCCTTACAACCATGGGATCCGTTACATTTGCCAAGTATGCCGTTCAAGTTGCCTTACAATATCAGGTTTCTTATCAAGAATTTATCACTACACACCCTAATTGGACCTCTGGCTACTGGGCTTATGGAACCACTGATCCATGGTCTTACCCGGGCAACGTTTACGGAACTGAAGTTTTTGAACTCAATGAGAAATTAAGAGACCGAGCTGTCGAATTGGCAGAGTCTGTTCCTTTAAATAATGGAACTGACCAAAATGCAAAGAACAGATTATTGTATACCCAAGAGGCAGCACGCTCATTACCCTCTGTCGTCAAGTGTGATGTTCTCACCTCAGACAACTACTTCACTGGTAATGTTTTAGGTGATTACTTTGCTTACTACGCTTCTTTGATGACAAATGGCTCTGCTCAATACTGTTCCACCGCTCAAGAGGATAACGCTTCTTTGGAAGCTCTTACTAGATTGGACAAGGCTGGCCTTGTTGACTTCTCCAGAATAGTCGTCATGAGAACCATTTCCGACTTCACTCGTCCACCTCCATCAAGGGCCAACGACACAGTTGCTTGGTTTAACAACCCAGAAAGTGGTGGAGCTTCCGCTGCCTTCAAAAATTTGCCAATTGCAGGCATTCCATTTGTCAATGACGTTTTGACCCATTGGGACGACGTTTATAAGACTGGTGAGTCTTTCGCTCCTACCAATTACATTGGTGACATTTTCAACACTCTTGGTGGCACGCCAGACTTTGGCAAGTCCAGCTTTGATGTTGCCTAATCTTACCAAATAGATACTACATGAAATAAAATTACCCTTACTTAGAAAAATGAATTAATTACTATTTTACCTCTTTGAGTGAGTTCTCTTTTGAGGCGCAGTCTTAAAATGAAACTGATGCCCTAATTAATCAAGCAATGCCTTTTTTGTCACTTTCGTTGTCCGTCGCTATGAAGTTGTCTTCAGTTTCTTCCGCGTGAGGACCCTTGTAAGTTCTGTCAACTCTATCCAAGGCGGTGAATGGAGTGCCTTTGACACGGGAGACGAGATACCAGAAACCAATTCTGAGACCAGCAAACATCAAAGAGAAGATGGTTCCACCTACGAAAGTTATGACAAAGGCACCAAAAGGACCCCAGTCGGAAGAAACGTAAAGACCGTTCCAGATGAGGAGGAGCTTTCCACCCTCCTTGGCTGAACCGTAGTAAATGGTTCCAAAGATGAAAACACCCAAGAGAGAACTAAGACCACCGATCATGACATCGACTCCTTGAAGGAACCAGAACCATGAGTCGCTTAAACCAAGGAAAATCGAAGGAATGACGGCAGCAGACACCAAGTCAGCGATTAAGTAAATTTGCAAAATATTAGAAACCTTCAAAGCCAACACAATTGTTGGAATCATGACCAAGACGACCATGAGTCTTACGTAGATCATTTTTAACTTGTTACGGAAAATATCGTTAGAGATAGTGGAAACCATAGCACTTTGCAAAGAGTCAAAGGTACAGGTGGACAAGCAAATGATGAAAACCAAGACAAACCCAACAACCCAACCAGGCATTGTGCCGAGAAGAATGTAGAAGGCGTTGTAACCGTTCGCGTCACCGACCTCCAAGTACCCAGCCCACACAGCCAACAATCCAGTCATTCCAACAAGCGTACAGATGGCAAAAGTGACAAAAGCGGCAATGGAAGTACCAATCCAGAGGTCCTTGTTACTCTTGCTGGCAAATGTACGAAGCCAGAATCCTGACATAAAACAGTCGTTAGTGATGATGGCGACTGGCAAAATGTAAATTAATTGCCAACCGAGAAGGTTGGAGTCAAGTAAACCAGAAGGTCCGATATCTGCGGTATTAATATCAATCTTAGTTCCCATCGCAATTGAACAAATGATGATCAAAATTAACACAACAGCGCCCTGAAAGTTGTCGGTAATAAAACTCACGCGGAATCCACCGAAAGCTGTATAAATGGTTGTTACAGCGCACTCTACAATGACAGCACCCAATGCATTCAAGCCGGTCAATGTCTCAATGGCAGATCTCAAAGCACTGAGCTCACCAATCATGAACAAGAACATAGTGAGACAGGTGAAGAAAGACACATAAAGGCATGGAATAAGACCGAATCTTTGTCTAACCCATTCTGTCAAAACGAATCCTTCTGGACATCTGGCACGGATAGCTGGACCAACAGCTGCAAAACCTACTATAGGAATAGCGCCGGAAATTGTGTAGACCAACAAGCCTTGCAAACCTGCTAAGTTACCGATCTGAGCATAGGTTGTTAAGATACCACATCCCATAGCTTAAGTTAATATTTAATCGCTCATTGAGACTATTTGGGCGTGATGAGATTGATTCTTGTCCGAGGTGTAGACTGTACTACAGTGGGAGTTCAAAGAAAGAGGACGGCGGATAGAAACGACAACAAAGCGAGTGATAGTTTAATTCTTGTTGATTTGAAATTGCTTCCTCATTTCAGTAAATCGTCAGCATTTCAATATATGACACGAATGGAACTCCGTCTCAAGATGTCTATCTGAGTCTGTTATCAAGTAACCGCCGTGCATCTTCTCAATGATTGTCCTAAACTGTTCATATTCTGTGTTAAAGAAATTTTACAAGTACAAATTAGCCTCCTCACGCAAGTACAAACTTGATCGAGTCCTGACGGTTTTTCTCAGCTTCTCCAGTTCCGAGGAAAAGGAGCCGCACCCGCTGGCACATTGCACAAAATTGGTCAAAAAAAATTCTGAAAGATACGTACCTGAAGCTATGAAGTTGACAGCCAAAGCAAGTCCACCCTGAGTACCGTTGTTGGACAAAAAATTGTCTTTCGTGGCAAACTTCCACGCAAGAAATAAACCACTCAAGAGGAGGGCCGCATAGGAACAATAAATGATAGCATTATATCCTGGGGTAGAAATGTATCCCATGATGAATTATATGTGGTCAGTGATGAAAAATTCAAGCCGTATTAATGGTCTGGCGAGCCAGTCGTTTATATGTGGTTTGGGGATGATCTTCGCCTTTATTTTCCTGTATTGAGTTCGTATGCGCTTAAGAGGGCACGGCTGTGAGTGATTAAAAGCCATGTGTGACTTAACGAGCGAAAACAGTTAAAAAAAATGATTGAAAACAGAAAAATACTCATTTGATGCATAATGGAAATCCAACTACAATATTGCTTGACTTTGGTATTTGAATAAAGGTTGAAGTATTAAATCGACAGCGAATTCAATAGAGGCACATGCTGCAGAGTGAAACGAAGAGCAGAAAATGTGCAGCTCCTTGCAGATGCAGCTTCAAATGTGCAAGAATGCATCGCATTTTCTACCTGTTTTCTCGTGAAAGTGGTGCAATGCTGAGGCAGCGAAAAAATGCCGTTTGACCTCATAGGAACCCATTCTTAGAATCATTCTTAGGATGATTTCACTTGACTATTTGCCTAGACACACAACCCTGCTTGAGCTTCGTCCGTATGATTTTTTTTTAAAATTCTCTTAAAACTCAATCTTTCAACTCTTTTTTTTTTTTTTTTTTGACTCGTTAACATCTGTGATACCACGTCTTTGTTAACGCTCATCTCTGTGAACACTAAATTGACGTCGTCTAAATTTTAGTGGCACTATCGTCACCTTCAATTTGTTTTTTCATGTCTATCAATAAATTCAAGGCAAAAATATGATCGTCCATTGGAGCTAATCCGCTGATAGTCAAAGCGCCCCATAAACCATCAACATTTGCAATTCGTATTGGCACAGAACCTCCATGTACAGCGAAGTCTCTCTCTTCAACTTTCATCACCTCTTGCATGCCCGAATATCTGGACTTGCACTTGCAACCCATATAATAACTTGACATTCCAAAACGAAGAGTTGTGTTCCTCTTTCTATTGATCCAGTGGTCATTGTCTGGAATGGTTCCGTCCTTCAAGACAAGGTGGAGGTAAACTTGACCACCGCTTGAGGTGATGTCAATAACAATTGGTTTTTTGTGAGATTGAGCTCTGTTTTTGGCGAGACCAGCTATCTCCCAAATCACGTTTGAGTTGATATATGGTAGATTAATTTGATCTCCCTCTAAAGCAGCAACTTTTGGTAAAAGTTCAGAGGAGCAATTAACCCGTTCTATTTCCTTTAGTGTCGCTTCCATGTTGTTGTAATGTGGTGTATCAAAAAAATTCCGAAACGTGTTGAGGATCAAAAGCTATTTATATACTTAATTAATCGCCAGAATGACAATTACGGTGCGAGATCTACAGGTCGAGTACGCATACGCTTACAACGAGTTTCAGGGGTTATACAACGAAAAAAAAACCAAATAGATTAATCGCTGCTCCATAAAAACAATTTGAATAATTAAAACAAGAATCATATCTTAATTAGTGAAGCAAACAGGAATTCGCTCAGGGTCGGATCTTGTAGTTCCGGACCATACTCCCAAAGTAGCTATCGATCCGACACATTTCACCATTGTGCAGAATGAAAATCCTAGTAGCCCGGATAAGCTAACTGAGGGACTTTGTATCAATCCATCATCACTTCTGTTTTGAAATCAATCCTCAATTATCACTCTTAATTTACGTTTGTGCACATTGCTTTTGAATTTCAACACTTATCAAAGAATTAACAAAACTTAAGTAATTCACAGATCCTCGAAGTCGAGGAATACTGCCTTGACATAAAAAATCCAATCACCTGCATCCTGGTTTCTGGTAGCGATTTAATTGACTTACAAGTATCATTAACCATCTGTTTGGTTGAGTTATTTCTTCTTGGCCTTCTGTTCAGCATTCATTTTCAACACTGCAGCGCCGGCAGCGTTATTCATTCTCTTTTGAACATCCAATTTGTAGCCTAGCCAAAAAGCAATCTCGTACACCACGAAAAAGGGAGCCAACACCACGGCTTGAAGTAAATTATCAATTAAAGCTGGTGCTCTTTTCTCATGAAATGCATGGCCATAAAACTGCGCTAACCAGCACACCACATGAATTCCAATGGCGATCATCTTATATTGACTTGGCAGTAACATCGTCTGGTCGCTCAATGTATCAAAGTGCGTCTTTTGGAAGTGGACGAAAGCCGTAAGCCCTACCAACGTGGGAAGCCCCAATTGCCAATCCAATGCAACGTAGTATAACCCATAAATCCAGGCCCAGAGTACTCCTAAAGAAAAATATGGGTACGAACTAAGTACGGGGATGTCTATTGTCATACAAACGAAGGAGAGTAAGATTAAGGGGATGCACACCAAATGGATGGCCACATTGGTACTATTGAAGTGGTATTTCCGGTAGAAAATGAGGTGGTTCTCGATATCGAATAAGCCCGTCATGATATATTGAAAGGTAAATAAATCTTGTTTTGGTGTATATAGTACTGTGCTCTCATATGTTATGTCAGGTCAGGTCACCCCGGATTAGTAGATTCTGGTGTGCAGGACCCGGCTAATAAGGCAAATGCTGCCGAAGGAATGAACATGCATTGATTAGACTTATGGTGAACCGGATCAATGATTTGAGAGTCGCTTCGGTAGAATCTCATCTTTTAGATTTTCTTTTGAGTTTGTTTTGGCTTATGATGCCTAAGCCAGACAATGATGCTCTGAACTAAAAAGAAGTGTCATTTTAAGTCATTTTATCAAGATAGTAAATGTGTTTGTGACCGTTTTTTTAAAAAAATAAAAAAAAAAAAAAAAGTTTTTAAAAAATTGGATGATTTGTGCTGCAAGTCTAGGGTATTCATTGCGAGAATGTCTGACAACAGCGCTGAGTACACGACATATTTCCAAAAGTATGAGTTTCGATCTTTTGTGTAGCAGTATAGCACTTTTTACAAATATTACAGGCCTTTAAACGATTATTGCCATCTTTGAGCTCCCTCCAAGCAAGGCGTATTTGTAAGCTAGGCCCCTTATATAACAGCTTGAGGTGTGCTGCTCCTCCGGCAGATGCAGTGGCTAATATGTTCATTGCGGCACAAGGCAAATTGCTCTTGTGATGTACGGAATTTTCCATCGGTATTAATCGATGTGTTTGTCTGGCAATACTTCTCGTGGCCAAAAACTCTACTCACTACAGCTGCATCTTGTGGTCAAATATACGTGTGTAAATACGTAGTATATCGAAATAGATGGGTATTTTCATTCGACTTTCCGATTTAAAGATCAAGTATGTTTCTTTAAATTGATCGATCACAGTATTATAATAGATAGCCTGCCTATGTTTGTTCTCCATGGCTTTATATTTAACAAACGAGTTACAAGATCCAGACACCTAGAGTTATAAAAATTTAAGTATATGAAGACATCGACCATTTTTAAAATAACCGATTTTTTGAAGGAAAGTTTACATTAAGGGAATTGCATATTGGGTTGTAAGACGTGCCGTGACTGACAGGCCTTGTTCATTGTTAATTCTCAAAACCCTATTTGACCGGTCCGTACTGCACACACTGGAGGTAGCCGGACAATAATCCTCTTATCTATGAGATTCGAACGTGGACCTTCGAACCTTCTTTTTTCCCTGTAGTGTCTACAAGCCATTGGAATCCATTGGTTGGAAGAAAATATTGAACAGATTTTTGAACAAAACCCCAATTGGGCGATCAAAATTTATACCTTTGGGTTCTAGTTTCTCACAGTTCAATTGACACTAGGTAGAACATTATACCACCTCAGGGGACCATCTGTCACATCCTTCCTATCATTCTTAAATCCAAGCTAATCGGGCATATTTCCTTCTTAGCATCCCTGCCATTACTGTGATCTCCATTTCGAAGTACCTGTATCAAGATCTTCAGAATGCTCGCTAGCGAAGTTTCCTCCAACAAACGTCTCTTGCAGTGTGCAAGTGCTGTCTTCTGGTGTCTCTTGTCTGGAGGGCCAATCTTTGGTTTTGCGGCTTTGAAGCCGGTTCTCATTAGAGAAAAAGTTTACGAAAGCATCTGTGACGTCTCAATCAACGCTACGCTGTCAGCTGCGGACACTTGGGGAAGATTTGTCATGGACCCTTCTGGCTTCACAACCTTAACTTCTACCTTCTTGGGCAATTTCGTCGACATTACATCCAAAAGCGAGGCCGCAAAATGTACTGAACAAGACTTGAAATTGAATATGATGTTCACGGTCGGTGCCATGTTAACCAATGTCTCAGCTCTTGTCATTGGAAGCTGTTTGGACAACTTTGGTCCTAAATTCTGTGGCCTTGTTGGCGCCTTCTTCCTTTATCTTGCATGCTTCATTTTCATTTATGGTAAAGAGATTGACGCTCACTATCCTATGTTCGACCCATACTTAATTGGATATGCTTCAATGGCTCTCGGTGGCCCTTTTGCGTACATGTCATCTTTCCAATTGTCCAATGCATTTCCAGATATGAGCGGTACGATTCTTGCTATCATTACTGGTGCCTTCGATGCATCATCTGCCGTGTTCTTGATCTACAGAATCTTCTACAAGGCTTCAAAAGAAACCTTTACCCTTGACAAGTTTTTCAAGTTGTACTTGTTTGTTCCTGCTTTCATCACCGTAGTGCAAATTTTCTTGATGCCCTCTGAGTCTTATAAAACAGGTCCTGATACTACCTTGTGTGCTCATGACTCTCAGGACGTTTCTCAGACAACTGCAACTGAAACAGATGCTTTGTTAGGCCAAGAAGTCAACTTGCCACAACCTCCTGCTCGTCGTGACTCCATTGGAGATGCTTTGAAGCAGCCATATGCATCTGAGGGAGAAGAGTTTTTAGTGCAACACTCTGGTGGAATCTTCGGAATTTTGCATGGTTACTCGGCAGAGTACCAAATCAAAACTCCATGGTTCTACTTGATGTGTCTATTCGCAACTATTCAGATGCTTAGATTAAACTACTTCGTCGCCACCATTGGCACTCAGTACACTTACTTGTTACATTCAATCTCTCAGGGCAATCTCTTAAACAAATTTTTTGACATTTCTTTGCCGCTTGGTGGAATTATTGGTATCCCATTTGTTGGTATTTTCTTGGACTACTGCTCCACTGTTGTTGTTTTGACAGCCTTGTTGCTTGTGTCGCTTCTCATCGGAGTCCTTGGGCTTATCCCCAACTTCTACACTGGAGTCCTTAATGTCTCCATCTTTGTTGTGTATAGACCTTTCTTTTACACTGCCATCTCTGACTTTTGTGCCAAGGTATTCGGGTTTGACACCTTTGGAACTGTGTATGGCTCTATAATCTGTATTTCCGGTTTTGTGAACTATTTCCAGTCCACTTTGGACAAGTTTACTCACACCACTTTTAAGATGAATCCAACTCCTATTAACACTGTTTTGGTGATTACCACTGCTGTTATTGGAACCGTCACTGTTGGATATGTTAAGAAGCAAGCTGAGAACTACAAGAACAGAGTACATCCACATCTGAGCGCTTGAGTATGCTTTTTTCGGAGAGAATCTTGAGCTATCAAACAAAATACTGAGACCCAACCGGGATGGCTCTCAACTAACCTTCCCGCTCACAACAATAGAACTATTATCATTAAACAGATGTAAATAAAAACATGTAAAATCATAATTTCTGATCAAAAGAAATTTAATTCACAATCCAATTCAGAATGTTCTTCTTGACATTTTTTTTCCAATATGTATTAGCCTTATCTTCGGGTGTCAAGTCTTTGTTCGCCTGTGCTTGACCGGCATAAAGCCTCTTCCACTTCCAATTTACTAGTCTTATCCCCAACCTAAAGCACAATGAAGCCTGTCGTGTCCACAGGAAAGGCGTACTTCTGTACGATTTTGTCGGCATTCGCCATTGTCATTTTGTCTGTCATTGGCTATCTATTTAAGATCGGCCACGAGTCGATGATGGGCTCTATCAACGACCCCGAGGATGGAGACCAAGTTGCACTGACTATCTTTGGAGCAGTATTTGTATATTTGGGATTCTTTGTATTCTGTGGTTTACAGGCTTATTTAATCCAGAGACAAAGCAGAATTCGTTTGTAGGTCTCTCATGGATTCGACTTGTCCTAGCTGCCCACATTTAGACCAACAGCCAGACATCCCCTTACGAAGACTACCCATTGTCAATTTCATTTCCTTCTCTGCGCAAGTTTTAATTTCTTGTTCAATTTCATATATATTAAAAAAATAAACGGCATTGTATCTCGTTAGATCATTACTCTCTACGTAAGAACATATGTACATGGAGTACACTTACAATTTAGCTACGCTCTCTTTCCCATTTTTCCATGTCACATTCCCGCTCCAGTCGCAGATATCAAGCGTTAAGCAGCGAATACTCTCGATTTCTTCCTTGGTTGCACCTTGGTTCAACGCACCCTTCAAATGGCCCTTGAGAGTAGGGTTCACATCTTGTGGAATCAAGGCCGATATGACAACGAAAGACGTCTCCTTTGCAGAAATTACGTCAGTAAAACTCAATATGGGGCCATAAACATTGTTATATGCATATTGCCATAAATCAGGATATGCGTTGAACATTTGGTTTTTGACTCTATTGCCAATCTTTCCGTACACAGCTTGCCAAAATTCAGACCCACGCACTGTGTTCTCCAAAACGGTTTTTGTGTTTACAGACAGAAGGCTAACAGGACCCTCCATTGTGTCATGTGTTGTATCTTGCGCCCTAGTCGCTCCACTTTCGAACTTGGTGCCAGCGAAATCTTCCTGGACCAAGTCAGAAGACTTCACGTGGCCAGGCGTCAAGACGCATGGTCTTTTAGGCTTTGATTCTGCCCGTAGACTATTTGGAGTAACTTTTTTTAACGCAGTCAATGCATTGATAGATCTAGGAAGCCCTGCGATGGGTGCAACCTTCAAGAGGGCCTCCCTAATTCTACTAGCCACGGCAACTTGAACGGCATGAATGTCCTCGCCGCGGTTGTACTTAAAAGAGAGGGGAAGTTTATCGTGATATGTGTACGGAATGAGGATGTCTGGCAAATTGACTCCAATGGCGGTGAATTCGTCGTATTTTGTTGCAGAGGCTATTGAGTCCTCGGCTAACTTTAACATGAAATGGTCGGTCAACAAGGGCTTGTCTGAGACTGAGGACTCAAGAAGTTGTTGTCTTAAAGCAAAATGGAGAACTTTTCCTATTTCTTGTGGCTGATTTACCACTGCGAGTGCCGAAGACACAAAAACATACCAATTGTTGTAAAGGCTGGGGTACTTGTAAGCTAGTCTAACGAGTCTCTCTGCTGTCAATACCATGTTTGAATTTTAAGAGTTTAACCTAATGGAATTAATTTACAGCTGGTTGAATATTCTTTGAGTGGAAATAGATTTGTTGTGTGTGTTCCTGGTGCAAGGCCTCGGAAATGAAATGGGTCTGGGGAACCTGCCCGGGCCCAGTCGCACATGAAATGTGGAGAAGTTCGGGTTGATAATTAGCTGAAACGCTTCAAAATTGTTGAGAAGTTTCCTACGAGTTTTTTTTGTTTAAATGTTGTTGTGTTTCCGTTTGAAATTATGCAGTTAATCTTCACCTTTTTTTTTACTCATGTTGTATCTATAGCCCATTGTTTAATGCCGAGGAAGATCACATGTTGAAGTGCACAACGCGTTCTAACTAGAACAGAGGAATCAAACAAGCTCGTTTGTAAAATTACTATTTTATCTTGAGACTAGACTCAATGTTCGAGAATGCATGTGTTTGTGTATATATGATTAATGCTAAATTTCTTGAGGTCGTAACTTTTGGTTGTCCTAAGACCCTAATTCTTTCTAGTAGAGGCATTCAGGGTCATTTAGTCTTCAGACGAAGCCAAAATAGTGCTGTTCTCTGTAGAAGATCCAGCGCCAGTGCTTTTTTTAAGCTTTAATTGTGCAAATTTTCTTTCAAGAGAGTTGGAAAGTCCATTCATCTCTTCTTCTGATCGACCATAAAGCTCACACCACCACTTGATTTCAGTGAAATTGGGAAAGATAACGTCTTCACCTTCTGGTTTAACATACGCCGTATTGAGAAATTCTGCTCTTCTTGACAAGAAATAGTCCCAAACAGAGACCGTATCTTCGCGAACATTCTCATCGACGATGAGCTGCTTTTCCGAATTGCATAAGAACGAACCGTATTGGCAGGAATTCGAGTGATAGAATAGTCTTTTTAATAGCCGGCTATTAAACTCGAATTTCGTAGGGTTCTGACGGTAAATTTGGTAGACACAATCTAGAAATTGGTGGAAAATGGGCGATCTGTCACTGCTTCCACTGTAAGTGTTATGATAAATTTGTTCGTTATTGGGGTCGGAAGTGATTGTTGACTTCGCATTAGATGCTGTCGTCTTTATGTGATGTGCTGCCTTCAGAAAAAATGAAGAAAATGCCGCTTTAGTACTCTCGTTGATCAAAGGTAAATTCGGCGTTGAACTTGATAAAGAGTTCAGAAGCAGCGCGCTCTCAGAGTCGGCTGCAATTGGATCTTGTTTGGGCTCCTTCAAAACATTTGGCATAACGGCACCAATGCAGCCCCCATGATCGGACCTGGTATTGAATTTGAAGCCGAAACTAAGCCACTCTTTTTCAATTAAGATCATGAAGCCCTCCATAGTTCTGAAATATGGGTCAAGACATAGCTGAGTTAATGCGGATACTTGGGAAGTTCTATCCCATCCATCGGAGCAATGGATAAGAATATTTGTGTTATTTAAATGAATGGATTTGGCAATCCGGTCAACTGATTGTAGAATGAGCGAGAGACGATGAAGCCATTGGGTTTTTGTGAGCGACTGCTGTAGAAGAGGAAAGAAATTCTCCATGGATCCAGATGAAGCGATTGGAAACCGGTCAAGATCGCCCAAAACACCATTCAATTTATTGAGAGAGTCTCGCATGACATGAATATTGTCTATGTTACAAAATATCTTCTCCACTTGCTGGGAAGAACTATCAGCATTCTCGTTGGAGCCTTTTGAATCCTTATCTCTCTTAGTCTTCCCTCTATAATTGTCAACAATTTCTGTGCCTGCTCCTAACGCATGCTGAGCCATTGCATTTGTTATTGGTCTCAAATCGACAATAAGATTCTTCTGGGGTTGTTCACGATACTCGGAGTCCTCAGAGAGTAGAGACATGCGTTCCTCGTTTTGAGAGTTAAAAATCTCGTATATAAGCTTTTCGTCTTGAAGAGACCTATTCTGTAGATTAAGACCCACTAGAGGCTGTGAACATCGCGCTATCACATTCCCATTTTCACCCGCGTGGTGTTTATAAACAACCACAGGTATTCTCTGCTTGGACCTAAACTTGCCAGCGTGTTGTAAAACACTTTCAGAAATGGAAGCAGGGACAATGAAGCAATTAGGATACGAAGGGCTGAATCGATAGCCTTTATTTAGCGTTGATAACCGCCAAAACGAATTTTGGCCATCAATTATGAGCTTTTGACGCTTGTATTCACGTTCAGCGTCGTATAAATTCCATCCAGAAGTCTCTAACTTCGCCTCTAGAACATTGGGTTTATAGTCGAATGCGTAGAGCTCTCGAATACTCAGCTTAATTTTCGGGGTCATTATCAACAGACTGAGCTTTAAGTATACATCGGAACAGATTAAGTCATTTACAAAGTCAAACAGGTAATATGTAAAATCCTTGCAGTAAATACGAATGTTTGATGCTGTGAATCGGTCAAACTCTTGGTGCAGCGGGGCTTTTAGCGATGGCCATTCAATGTTGTTGGAAACAATAGCTTGCGCCCATGAGCCTCCACGGGCCTTTGCTATCTTCTCTATTATTGGGTAGCATATCCAGATCTCACGAGGTTTCTGCTCCGTTCCCTCAGGGACGAATGAGAAGATCATATGGAATCTAGAGAGAACGAGAGTTCCTCGTCTATACTGGCCACGTCGACTAAGAAGAACATTCTCCACAGTATACACTTGAGGATTTTCCATCTCGACTGGTAATATGATCAGTTGGTTTATGAGGGACGTGTGGTTAGTCGACTATGTTTCAGGAGAATTTAAGTAAGTATTACTTTGAAATAGGATTAAATGCAGATGACGGTTTCTGTGATTTGAGGCCTGTGATTCAAAAAATCAGCGACACAATTGAGTCCTCTAAATTGCTGTTGTAAAACCTCGAGCTAAAGAGTCGTCACTTAGATGAACCCAGATAGTGAGAAGAGTACGATATGAAGGGCGCGCGCTGATAAGCGAAACGAGTATAGTTATAATCAAGTTCAGATACAAAAGTTATTTAAAAGGCTCCTAATCGCTTAGTTCACATAATTTGATTTCACTATTACCTAATTGTATCTATTTCCAAATGTATCGCAGGTTATCATTTGAATCTGTATCGAACCACTGAGGCTATTGTGCTCTTCATTGCAATCACATATGTTAATCTGCAAAAAGGTCAATTGAGTCTATTTTGTACTTAGATTGCAATTTCTTCAATGATTAAAGGCCATCGAACTTCGCAATTCCATTGTGTTGAATAGGTTTAGCTTTTTGCTTTATTTTTCTTTTCTTACTCTCGGGCTCCGCTTCTTGCCCGTTGTCCTTCTTTGTGATTTTATTTATGTTAATCTTCTTTCTTTTTGTCGTAGCAAATTTGGCTGCAATTCCAGACTTTTTTGCCCGTGTCTCTTCTTTCGTCTCATCATCCGAGTCGACATCTGAGCCAAAGTCCAGACTTGAATCATCATTGGGTTCTTTATGGCCACCATTCTTATTTCCCACATTGCTTTCATCATGATCGGCATTAACGTCCTCTTCGGCCTTGGCGTTGTCTTCTTCATCCGAGTCAAGATCCAGCTCAAGATCTGAATCCGAATCATTTTTATCAAAGCCCAGATCTGAATCTGTATCAAGGTCATCCAGATCACTGTCTGATTCAGAATCTGAAGATCCCACAAGGTCCTCTTCAGTCTGCAGAGACCATATCTTCAAACTCTCCATACCAGAACTGATTAAACGGTACTCGTAGTCAATATCGAGACCACTCACTTCGTCTGTCAAGCCCATTTTCGATACCAGAAGAGAGTGTGCGCGGGTCTCAACAACCTTGCCTCTCTTATAATTGATTCTATGTAGTAAACCATCACTGTCTCCGCACCAAATTGAGTCTAACAAGTTGTCGTCACCCGCATTCATTGGCGAGATCACAGTGTCAATAGAAGCATTTTTATTTACTTTGACTCGGGAGATTTGATCCATGAAGCTATTGTTTGAATTTTTCCACAAAGTGACGATACCTTCTCCGTGACCTACAATCACAGTATCATTCTTATTTCCGTGCATAAATTCAGTAGGGTAACACATAGATAGTAGTTCATCTGACTGGTCATCTGACTGAGTGACTATTCCTTTACGGATGTCGATATGTGAAAGAACTGTCGAGCCCAAAGATAAATAATGGTAGGGAGAAACGGCAGGCATGGGTAGAATCTTGGTAATTGCGTCTTCATGAACGCTATCACAACGAAACTTCAATTCTGGAGATGACAATCTGTTTGTGTCAAAAACTAGAACATTACCATTCTCTGTACCAGTGAGCAAGAATGGGTGAGTAGTGGAGAGAGCCATATTAGTCACCACATCCTTTGAGTCGCTCAAGTGGGAAGAGAAGTCTGTTTTAGCTATCACCTTTCCTGTTTCTGTTGCGGCCTTCTTAATCATATGATCGGTGCCCACAGAATAGATGTTTTCACCGACACTGTTCTCCAAGACGTCAAAAGCAACCGTCCTACAGGAGCCCTTGTGCCTTTTGGTTTTCCAATTGACTTTCACGGGTGAGTTTTCTCCAATTGCAGCATGATCCCTCTCATGAACCCACCACTTCTTCTTTAATTGGGAAACGTGTGAATTGTCAGAGTCTTCGCTCTTCAAGAAAGCTGCTCTTTTTCTGTCAAGCCTCTCTTGGAGTAACTTGTCATCATAAGAGTAACAGTACAAGTGCCCTGTTCCGAGTCCAGTGGCTATGATGGGTCTGGTTGGGTGAGCTGCAAGTGTGAAAAGAGGCTCGGATTGCGAAATCTCAAGGATCGGCGCAACATTTGACTCGCTATCAACGAGTCCGTTTTTTTTCGATTTGTTTTTACGAGCCATTGCTAGAGGCTTAGATTGATTATGTAGTCGATTTGCACCCAAGCCTGGTGATGAGCATCGCTGCGCATAGTCAGGACTGCAGGACTATTGAAGTACCCCAGACATAGTCGACCTCAATTAATTGTGCAAATTATTGAACTTTTTTGTCATCTTTAGCTTCGTTGCATATTGTAAATTAAAAAGTGTACATAAAATAGCTTCTACATAAGTATTCCAATTAAAAAATGTCACCGCATCCTTCTAACTCCTTGTTCAGTCTCTTGGCCCAGTAATCTCCCTTGAACTGCCAGTAATGGTCCTTTGTGACTGGATGTGTCAGCTTAACAAACCAGTTAGGTTTGTAAGCTTCGCGGTTGGCTTCTCTGCGCTTCTTAGCTGCTCTTTGTTTCTCTTCAACCCTGTGCTTTTCTTCAGATGCCTCGTCGTATCTACCGTCTTCCATGGCACGCTGATCTGGTCTCAAACGCGTGTCAGTAGGAGGTAACCATGGTTTAAGATTATCGTTAATTTCATTCAATGTAATGGCAAACTGGGTCAAGTTAAACGGCACTTTAGGACGTGGAGCGGCTTGCCAAACAAGGAACTTAGCGCCACTATTGGGGTCAGAAGAGCTATCTTCCACTGTGTCTATGAGTGAATCGCGTCTCTTCTTGTCAAGATCACCACTGCCACTGATCTTCTTTCCGAAGATCTTCAGATTCCAGTGGCCACCAATGGCCCACCTGTTATTTCCCTTAGCATCACTAACTACACCCGACAATTGGTAAGCTGATGATTGTTTCCAACCACGTTGTTTCATCTCCACGCGAACTACATCTCCGGTGGTGTGATTAGTGACCTCCATTGTTCCGTAATTATCAACCATGGGGTTACCAAGCATAATTCCGACAACGGATGTATTCACCTTTTTCCAACTGTAAAGCTCCTCCTCGACACGAGATCCATCTTTCGCAACAACACCAGCATCAGGACGAATGACACAAAACATCTTACCTAAATGCTTGAAATCGAACGAGCGACCTCTGAACTGCGAATCAACAGCGTTTTCTCCATAGTAATCCCACTTTACAGACTGCGCACAACAAGCACTAATAGGGGGATGATGGCTGACTTGCTCAGAAACCAAACGGTACGACTGATCCTTTCGACAGTATTCAAACGTTTCTCCTAACAACGGATTGAACGGTTTGGCAATACGGTCAATTGTGGAAGCGTACTCGGAAGCAGCAAAAGCAGTGACATAAACCATACGCAAGGTGGAGTCGTCGATAGCAGCGGCTTTAGAAAGCAAGTCACTATACTCAATATCTTCAGCCAAACGCTGAAGCAACGACGTACATTCGTTAAACGAAACAGGCAAAGTCATCTTAGTCATATCCTTACCAATCATGGACTTCAAAAAACCCCACAACCCAACCTTTGGCCGGTCATCGATATCCATTGCAAGCTTAGTACGAGGTGGATTCTCATAACCCAAGAAAGATTGCTCATCGATGAGGGTCTGCTTCATAAGCGCTTGACTTTCGGTCACGGTTTCAACATTAACAACAATGTCAGCCTTCTCTGACGACTGTACCTCGGTAACCTTTTGTTCTTCCGGCACGACTGGCGCTTCTTGTGGTTCAATTTCTTCTTCAGCATCATCAAAGTCATCAGCATCAAAAAATTCATCGTCAGAGTCATGGAAGATTTCATTAAGCACCGATGAGTTGTCAGGTGGTGCAGCAGATTCAACTGCACTATCCGCGGCATCGGAAGCGTTCATCGTGGCCTTCTCAGTAACATTCAGAGCAGATGAAATACCACGTGCCTCAAGAAGCTTTCTTAACTTATACCTATTGTCGTCGTACTGCGCTAAAGTGTGTTGTTGCTTTTGCATCTCATCCTCTAACTGTCTGATTGAATGTTCCCACAACTTGTTGACCTCCTTTTGGCGCTCAATTTGCTTCAATAGCTTGTTGTCTCTGGTTTGTGCCAATTTAGAATACCTGTCAATCAATCCCTTGATGTTAACGAAAGTCTCGGTGCCGATCTTATCGGTTTCTTCTCTCTCCTGGTCAGTGAGCTTCGACGAACTCAAAGCTTTAAAAAGCTCCTCAAGACTGTCAATTTCAATCAAAATAGATCTGCTTATTGCCAGAATGCTCTCTTGGTTAAGTTCGTCAGTCAGCCCATCAGCGATAGAGTCAGAATCCGATATCATACTCTCGTCTAAGTCGAAGTCAAAGTCCTCTCCAGCGTGATACAGGTCAGTGCTTAATCTACTGCTGGATGAATGCATTCCAGTTTCCTTGATCTTAGGAAGGTTTGCTCCCTTCGACTGTGCCTGGCTGCCATCAATAGATGCAATGGAGTGATTGTCCTCTACATCTGAACCTGTAAAAGACGAGATAGAGACCTGGCTTGCACTCTTTTTGTGCAGTTTCTTCCTCCCAGGTACACTAAGAAGTCGACTCTTTTTCTCCTTATCCTTCTCTTCTGTGAAGCTAGAGCTGTCTAGTTTGCTAGCATCCAGAGACTTTCTGCTGGGCTGCACGTTGGAGCGCTTGATCCTATCTTTAGCAGCGGTAATAGCATTTTGCAATGTCCATACCCACCGGTTGGTTTCCATTGGGTGGTTGGCCTTGAGATGCCACTTGATGCCATTCTTGCCGATGATTTCGAACTTCAATTTCTCCGAAGAGTCTAAGTGGAGAGTAGCATATCCCAAGTTCAAGGAACCCCTACATGCATTGTTGGTATCTCCCTGGTTTGTATAGTAAGATAGAATACCATACTGGTCTAAGATAAAGTAGCGCAACTTGTAACCAGAAGCGAAGTTAGTCCATTTCTTCAAGTATCCTTTGTAGGTAGGAGCAGTTGCAAGTCCGTTGGAGTTGTTAGCACTGGCAGGATCTAGCATATTTTGATCCTTGCTCACAGACTTTAAAAGCTTACGAATAGGATCACTCTTGTGATGCACCAAGTCTATTGGAAGCTTCCCCTTTTTGTCTCTTTTGAAGGGATCACCACCATGCTTGAGGATCCATTCACACATCTGCAAGTCTTCCTTACGGATGAACTCATGGAGAACAGTGTTGCCGGTCTCTGGGTCAGCTCCGTTGATGTCCAAGAGTTCGGCGGCTCTTGGATTGTTCACCAACAAATTCTCTAAATTGGCAAAGTCACGGCTGCTGAAGCATTGACGTAACTCAGTAGCAGCCTTCTCTACGAACTTAGCTCTTTCAAATTGCATCAATTGGGCAATGTCTGCGTCTTTGGCAGCAAGCTCCACAGGCTGCTTACCGTCACCATTGACCACGGTATCATTGATCAGTGGTAAACTCATTAAATATTTGACAACATTTATACGAGAGGCAGCCACGGCTAAATGTAATGGCGTGTTTCCCTCGTCATTCTGCGCATTGATATCCACACCATACGAAGGGTTACTTACAAGTGCTTGGATGAGGGATAAAGGGGCCACTTGAACTGCGAAATGAAGAATTGTTTCCTTGAGCTTAATGAGTTCAGTTGTATCCACTGTAGACTCGACTCTAGAAAGGTCCTCAAACAAAGTCTTGACCTTGCCTTCGTCATCTGCTCTCAAGGCCTCAAGAAGCTTGAGCTTGAACAAAGAGGCGCTTAGTTTTGACGACATTTTAGCGCTTCCTTTGCTCTATTAATAAATCGATTCACTTGCGGATTCTGGTCTTTTAAGTGGTATAGTTGTGGCTCAATGGATGTTGCAGGTGCAGATCCTCGTATCTTGCTGTCGTGATAGTTCTGCGGTCACTTCAAGTGTGGAGTAGGGGCTGGGGCAATGAGAGGTAGCAACAATTGGCCGCAATTAATAATCTCAGATTGTCAAGTGCTACAATTAATGATAAAAAACGTTTTGAAAAGAAATATCGTTGTTTATTACAAGTTTAGACAATTCCAAAATACTGTTATGTTGGGCATTTATGATGTTAAGCTTAAGCACATTTCAAACACGCAACAGTTCACCAGGCTTGCGGGCAAGCAAGGACTAATAAATGGATCGTGTTTGATTTTACAGTCATATCTATTCAAGAGTAATTTGTTTAGACAAAAAGCATTTTTTACTGGTGTAAAACTATTTTTGGCAGCTTTTCGACTCATGTGAAAAACAATGACTTCGAGACTGCATTCGTAGCCCTGTTGGAGCTTCGATGTGGAGGTTTGGATAGGTTGAACTTGAAGGCTACAATTGTCATGGATAGAGATGACAGATAACGACATTGCCAAACTTATTTATTAGACACATTATTCCAGGATTTATGAAAAAAATTGCCATGTATTGAGGCAAGCTTTCAAGTTTGCGATCGTAGTCTATGTTGGCGAAGCTGACCTTTGATGTGGCAAATTGTCTGATGTATCAATGGAAATGGCGGTGTATAAAATCTTCATTTTCTTTTCCTTTGTCTACAAGTGTTTCTACACCATATTCTAGAACCCTGTTTAATTATTAAAGCAGAACTAAAATTCGGCAGGAGTCGCATTTCTTTCGCATGTATAGTTGGCCATGCCAAGAAAGAGGAATCAGACACTTTCGAGTTGAAAAACTACAATGGAGAATGAAATTCAATGCAAAATTTGAAATTCCAAATAATCAATTTATGACAGAAGTGACATAGTGTTATAGCACTATCGAATTTTTAAATCCTGGCTCTACTCGCCTTTAAACCATGAGCCTCATACTATGAGCATTTTGCACGTCGAGCATAATAGAAGCGCACGAGCGATTCTAGCCGCTTTGCTGGCGCTACACCGGAATTAATGTATGGGCAATAACAAGGGTTTGTAAAAAGGCCTGCAATAATTCTTTTCACATATTGCAGAATATAATTTAGGAATGTCTCAGAACAAGTTTAAGAGTTTGTGTTGACCGGAAGCTCTAATTCTTAAGTCCCCATGCAGTCGGACATATACAATGGCTTTCCAAAAGAAGTCATATGAGATGCCCATATGCATTCCAAACTTCGATACTATTTTTCTTTAGCAGCGACATCGCAGACAGGCGAACTTCTGAGTAATCTACAATATTCACTCCAGAACTTCCTTCGCTCAACCATTCATTCATACTCTTCCTCTCAGTCCCTCGCTTCCTTTAAATCCATCATTTTTGTCTCACTTTAGTTCTTCACCTTCCAGTATTCTCTGTGAGAAGCAAAAGAATGCTAGAGTACAAAGCACTTATATTTATACTTCTAGTATGGCTTCCCAGTGTGGCCGCCATCGGCTTATCCATTCCACCAGTGCTAGTAGGCGACAAGAAAAGATATTCCTCTCCTCTTAACCTCTTAAATTGCGTAAGCTACTTAACCTCCAAGGATGACATCGTTACTGTGACCATAAAGACAGGCGGCAGGCTCACTTCCCAGGTTCTCAACCTCAATGTCTTCGACTCCCAAAAAAATACCCTCCGTTCGTTGGAGGACTTGTCTGGCGACCAAATAATCATGTTTACCAACCTTGATTATGAGATGTCTGCTCCAGATAAAAAGAAAAGACGTCTACTAGAATTCCATGGCAAAAACTCTAAAGAGGATGAAGAAACTATGTATCCACCTATACCAGAAATGACTTATGTTCACATTTGTTACGACAACATCTATTCTGATAAATCGTGGAGTTTTCAAAAACAGACCCGAGATTTGACCATGACAGTTGACATCAGAAGTCTTGCCTCCCTCAAAAAGACCAACTACAAGATGTACGCAAAGTATTTCGGCCAACACACTGAGACTGCGAAGATGAGAGATGATCTCGACTTCGAGTTTGATTTCTCAGAGGAAAGCTTCGAGTCCGTTGTTAAAAAGTTGGAGCACCTGCTAAACGAGGTGAACGATCAGCTTAAAGACTCGCATAAAGTTGTAGAGAACCTTAAGCACAACGAAAGACGCTTAAGAGATTTAAACGAGGAAATTTTCGAAAACTACATCAAAACAACCACCCTACTTCTATTTACTATCGGCTCCTTGGGAATCATCCAAATCATCTACTTCAAATTCTACTTCAAGCGCCGGAAGCTCATCTGAACTCACATAACCTCAAATTCACTCGTTTTTTAAATAAATCCTCGGCTCCTAAAGAGTCGCCATGCTAATATTCGAACTATATAGTCCCCTCTGATCATATCATACATCTTCAGAAAACCCAAAATAAAAGACCCTAATCTATGTTTATTTTAATCATTGGTCACCTCTCATTTTTTCAGAATCAATAATGTCTTGGCAAATGGTCTCTTGCGCCTCGCGGTCAATTAACATGCTAGCGTCCGAGTACATCATGCTTGCATCGTAACCCATGCATATTCTCTTCTCTGTAATTCCCAATTCGCAGACACTCATCGCTTGAATGACATTATAATATCTGGTGATTGTACCTCTAATGCTAGAACTGATTTCCTCGTTTTTATCACTGTAAATCTCCCACGAGCTTTCCTCTTCCAATCTAGTAATGGAGACACTGCCTTCTCCAGGTTTATAACCACCTTTTGAAGCCATCGCGCTTTGTGCGCTATTTGTAGAAGCATTGGCCATTGCACTTCCCGATGTATTTGTAGTTTTACTGAGCCAGATAAAACCATTCACTCCAATTATTACGCTCACGTTACCAGGCAAATTCCAAGAATGAGTCTTCTGTCTAATGATTAAACTAGATGGTACTTTGAGAAGAACACCGTTCCGAAGTTTTCCGTATCTTAAGGATCTGGTATGAAGTGCGGCTTGTCCATTGCTATAAACGCTCTGAACTTCAGCATTCAAGAGGTCACCCTCTTTCAAGAAGTTCCTCATTTGTAGCTCGTCACTCTCTGATTTTCTTCTTAAGATACCGCCAGGAAGATTGACGGATCCAAGCATCAAAATGGCGTCTTGTTTACATCCAATGTCAACCTTCCAGCGCTTTTGACCAACTTCGGTAATTCTTCCTATGACATAATCACCAGTCTCCGCTTCATACCGGCCTCTAATAGGAAGTACACTTAAAAGCCTATTAAGACGTAGAACATTGCCAGCCACTGAAGAGAAAGTTTGGTTTTCAAGAGAGTAAGTTCCGTGACCTTTCATCCATGTGGGGTCTTCAGTGACAAGCTCACCTGGGGTCACAACAGAGCCGTTTTTAGTGCCGGCACCATCTTGTGCATCCATCGACACGTCGTTCATTTCAACATCGGAGTCTTCGTGTCTTGTATTTC
Organism: Australozyma succicola; assembly: GCA_030563905.1. Taxonomy (NCBI): domain Eukaryota; kingdom Fungi; phylum Ascomycota; class Pichiomycetes; order Serinales; family Metschnikowiaceae; genus Australozyma; species Australozyma succicola. Next base: position 262,921 of record JAJMKM010000015.1, read on the forward strand.
GCCTTGGAGGGCGTGATATTGTCAAAAGAGATGCCATTATAGATAGTGAAGATCTAAAGGTGCAGTAGCGAGATGAGTACTCGAATAGTATATAAATTGAAGCATAGCACAATTCTTGGTGCATTAATTTGAAAAGAGTTCGCACAAATTTAATTTTTGATCGTCTTCTTTTTTTTTTTACTACTGCAATTATTTTCGCTGATATTTTCACGAAGTCAGCCATTGGGATGGCACAAGAATGGCATGAGATGAGATATGAAAGAACATTGGAAGTTCAATTTGCTCCGATACTATTTGCGCTAGTATTTCAGTCTTTTGAAGGCTTTGTGACAAAGTTTGCCTTCGGTTTTATCTTATCTCAAGTATCATAAGTCATAAACCGCTAAACAGCCACTTTAATGTTTTAATAGAGAATGTTTTCCTGTTGGAGTATTCAGTTCTCTATTTCATCTGTTTATTAATGCTTTCTGAGGTGAAAAATGTTATATTTGTATTTTTTACGACTGTTTTTTGTTTTGTCGTAGTCAACTATGTTGCAGTGAAAATGTGTAAACATATACCTTTGCACCAGTATTTGACATGAATCAATAAACTATTGTGCTAATTTTTTCTGTTCACATTCATGTAACAATCATCAAGACTAGAATTCTGGACTCAATTACCGATTAATGTCGTACAAAAGGGGCCCTTATTCTCACATGATAACAAAGGTAGCTTCAGATTAGGAAGAAATCGCAATATTAAAAAGAAAAAATATAGTTTAATAATCATTTTTAAAAAGACAACAACCTTGTTTATCGCTCATCATTTGCCTTAGTTACGTGAAGTGATGCTTTCATCCTTCATTTGGTAGCCTATTCTCACTCGTAGTGCGATGAGATCAACAGTACATGGGATTGTTCTCTAGTGTCTCAAAGTACGTGAAACTCCATAATCTTATATACCCACTGCGGAGACTACTAATGGGAATGGAATCAAAATTTAGTCCTCCTATCGACAGGACTATGACCGTCTTGGATCGCTCCTTTTTCAAGAAAGAGGTCTCACTTTTGGTAGCCTCTTTTCCCAACCCAAAGTTCTTGGGGGATTTTGTGAAAGCATGCAAGGGCGAAATTCTAAATGTAAGTGGAGTCAAACATATCATTAACGCTAATGGCTCTAAGGGTGTCTTACTACGGGATGACATTGATAATATTGATAACTACATGGAAAAACTATCTCCAATTGCATTGCAAAAAATAAAAGAGTATGGCATTATAGTAAAGCCTTACAAGCTACTGTTGGACTACAGTTTCTGGAAATCTGACGACATACTTCAAGCCGTTCTACCCGAAAAATACTTATTAGAATATCCTTCGGGATACGCGCAAGCAGGCCACGTAGCTCACTTGAATCTCCGAAATGAATTCAAGCCATATGGGAAGCTCATAGGTCAAGTCATTTTAGATAAGAATCCCAAGATTGAGACTGTTGTAGACAAGTTGGACACAATTGACACCAAGTTCCGTACATTCAAAATGGAAGTTCTTGCTGGTCGAGATGACCTTCTTGTCCAACAAAGCGAAAGTGGCTGCAAATTTGTCTTCGATTTCAGTAAAGTCTACTGGAATTCAAGATTGAGCACCGAGCACGAACGATTAATTAAGAAGTTTCTCCCAGGAGAGGCTGTCGCTGACGTATTTGCGGGCGTGGGACCTTTCGCGGTACCAGCAGGCAAAAAAGACGTATTTGTCCTTGCAAACGATCTCAATCCGGAGTCATATAAGTACTTACAGCAGAACGTCAAGGGTAATAATGTCAGTGATTTTGTTAAGGAATACAACCTTGATGGCCGAGAATTTATAAGAGACTCACCTGCTTTGCTTATGAGATGGAATAAAACTTTAAAGGCTGTCGAGCAGGAGAAAACCATCAAGAGAAGGAAGGTGGACCCTGAATCTAAGGAGGTCATAACTCAAAAAAGCATAGAAAAGAAAATTGTGCCCGTTCCTAAATTCTTCTCCCACTACGCCATGAACTTACCGGACTCTGCCCTCACTTTTCTTGATGAGTTTGTGGGTCTATACTCTCGTGATACTGAGGTAGAGGAGTGGGCTTCCAATGATCCCGAATTCAAGCTCCCGATAATCAATGTACACTGTTTCGAAAAATTCTCCCCTGATGAGCCGGAGCCCACCATGGAAGATCTCCATAGAAGAGTCCATGCCAGAATCGTGAAGTACATTGAGTTCGAAAAACCTTTCGAAGAATTCGAATTTCATTTAGTCCGTAGAGTAGCACCAACAAAGCCCATGTTTTGCGTATCTTTTGAATTACCAAGAGAGGTGGCATTTCGCAAGTAAGTAGCTTCTGATATTTGTACTACTGTCACAAAGACAGTGAATACATCAATGCTGAGCTTCCCAACAACAGTAGACCTAAAAAATTATACTGCAACCTATTCAATTATTAATTATTTTGTTGATCCATTGAAAATTGAGACCTTTCTCCGAAATTCCCAATCGGGGGCAGCTCACGCTACTTTTGGAGCCGACATTGGTGTACTCGTGAAGCACCTTTTTGCATCGTTTATCCTATGTATTATTCAACTTATATTATTTTGCATCTTACGGAGGTATTTCAAAAAATTCTATCAACCGCGAGTACTTGTTGATCAGAGGCCTGTGTCAGAGGATTTCTCAAATTGGATTGTTACGACGTGGCGGCAAAGATCCAAGGACTTTTCAGAAATGGGGATCGATGCTTGCTTTTTTCTTAGATTTATACGATTTTTACTTATATACTTTTCTTTAGCCGGGTTGGTTAATCTTGCCATTCTCATCCCTTTGAATGTGTTTTTCTTTGACGATGCTTACAGAGCTAGCGGTTTAGATAGATTCAGTATTTCTAACGTCTCTAGGAAAAAGGTATACCAAATGAATTTATATTTTGTTTGTGCTTTGGTAAGCCTCCTTCTTTTTGAGGTTTTAATACGATACGAGTTCCAGTTCATTGCCAAAAGAAGGCAACAATATTTGAATTCACAAACACACAGGCAAAAGAAGTCATCTAGAGTTGTGCTTTTGGGAAACATACCCAAGATTTCCCGAAATTGCGAGGCATTGAAAGAGCTTTTTAATCAGTTTCCTGGAGGAGTTGAGCAAGTTTGGGTTCTAAAAGATTATCACACCGATGTCAGACATTACCTATACGCAAAGGAGGCAGTTAATCAGCTTGAATTGCATTTATTGCTTATTTCTAATTTAAACGACTTCAATTTCAAAAAATTACTTGAGAGTGACCCCGGAATAGCATCCTTACAAAAACGCAAGTTCTTTCCACCGATATATTTGCCGCTTAAGGTCAAATTCTTGTCCAAACAGGCAACGTACATCAGAATACCCGGAATTTTCACCGCGATTCTAATGAAACGGCCAGTAAGCTTACTCTCTTGGTCAATGCAAACTCTTGAATCCTCTCTGTTGGCTCTCGACAATCGCATTAGTGAACTCTCGAACGATAGTATCAAAAGCATGGACAAAGCATTTATAATGTTTAAAAACCAAGAATCAGCATATATGGCTCATCAAACTCTATTATCCCCAGAATATGGGAAGATGGACGTAAGTCTAGTTGAAGTAGGGACAGATGATATCATTTGGCACAATCTAATGAGAAACAACGGCGTAACTTCCGCAGTAATCAAACACATAATCAGTCCAATTATAATTATTTTGACTTGTTTATACGTGGTACCCGTCTGCTTGATTACCTTAATTTCACAGATCCCTCTTTTAACTCAGCTTTTGCCATTCATGGGATTTCTCAGAAAAATTCCAACAGAAGCAAGCTTGATATTCTCTACCTTATTTCCGACTCTAATCTTAAGTTTCTTGACTGAGATACAGGAGTTTACGTTTCACATTTTACTAATAGCTAAGGGCCACTGGACTGGCCGCGAGGTTGAGCTTGATCTTCAGGTTTGGTATTTTGTATTTATGTTTGTACAGCAGTTTCTTGTTGTGTCTGTTCTGAACAGTCTTGTGGTTGTTTTTTTGAGTCTCGTTGAGAAGCCAGCTTCCATACCATTGCTCTTAGCTCAGAATGTTCCCATGAGTTCCGTATTTTTCTTCAAGTATTTATCTGTAAAAGCATTTGCATTATGCGGTAGTAACTTCTGTCGGATTAGATCGCTTATACGCTGGATAGTTGTGTCAAGCATATTTGACAAGACTCCACGGCAGAGAACAGAGAGATTGAAAGGTCATCTCAAGGTTCGATGGGGTTCAGTATACGCCTCATTTTCAGTTTATGGAGCCATTGGAATAATTTACATCACAATCGCACCATTGGTATCGTTGTTCATGGTTGTTCTTCTCTTCTTCTTCATGCATTACTATAAACATGCCATGATTTATATGTACGACAAACACAATCCTTCCGAAACGAACGGTCGCCTTTACTCTAGGGCATTATTCCAGCTATACACTGGCATTTATTTCTTTGAATTTTGCATGATTGGAATACTTCTCTCTCTGAGAAACGAAAAAGGCGAACATACCATGAAAATTCAAGCCCTTTTTATGGCATTCGTATTTTGCCTAAGTGTGTTATCCAATGTTACAAGCATCTATAGATTCGACAAGTTGTTCAAGTACATTTCTCAAGTCAAGGATGAGCCATGCAACGTTGACGAGGAGAAGGATGTAACAGACACATGGCAAACCATGACCGCAAAGGAATTGAGCTGTCTTTACTCACACCCATGCTACAAATACGAGAAGCCAACTATCTGGCTTCCGAAGGATGAGAATGGTCACAGTCAACAGCTACTAGAAATGATTTGTGGCTTTGAGCATGCAATTGGAGGTGTCAGCACAGAAGGCGCGGAGATAAAACGACATCGGCTATTCAACAGTTTGGAAATCGATTACTCAATGAGTGAGCAGATAAAGCTTTCATAGATTATCTTTAACCATGAATGGCATTTGACACCTCATCTAGTTCATGAAAAAGTAGATGCTTACTGCCTTGAGCTGGAGGTGCGCCATGACCAAATGCAAGCAATTTGTCAAATTTATGCGTGGCTACAAACTGTTTGCACGTTACAGCCTCGCCATTTCCAGAAGGATCTGGTTGTAAGAATTCCGAAGAATCGCAAACGTATCCTATTTTATGGCCAAGATTTACATCCACACCAACCAATCGCAAACCACGGAAATGGGCTTCTGTGTCCCCAGTAGCTTCCACTAGTCTCTTTGTTGGAGTAAAGTATGTGTGTGTGTTTGCTTCCGCATTGTGATTAATCAGAAGTGGCACCACATTTGCAACAAGTTCTGGAGTATCATCAGAGAATATTAGTTTGCCGCTCATCGTATTGCATAGGCTTATATCAATGTCTGGCCTTGTGGAGGCCGGGTGAATAAATATGAAGGCTGAGTCTAGAGATGGAACGGAGTGAATACAGAGGAGACGCGTTTATAGACAAATAACAGTTGAGATTCGAATGCACTAAAGGACCTAAATATAGAAAATCATGTATGAGGTTCTTAAAAGAATAATATTGATTAATTGATAAGATATATATTTATATTTTTATGTGTCCTTCGTTGCCCCTTTTCGAAGTTGCGGCTAACTTTAATAGCCGGCTAAAGTGGCTCAACCAAGATCTTGATCATCAGCCGCTGTGCATGGGCTAAGTTTGGACTGTCTATTTTGCAGCCGACACAGCCTTGTTTGTCTGACTCAAGAGTCAGATCGAATGGGGATGACAAGGTCGAAAGCTTTATTAGTATCCGCTCGATGTTTATTTTAAAATATGTTGACAATTAGTATCTTGCCGTCCTTCATTTATCTAAGTTGAGTGAAGTCTTAAGAAGACGTGTCAGACGTAAAAAAATATCACAGTAAACTAGAATAGATTAATTTTTCGCATTTGACTTATTTTATATTGATGAGTTTGAACCCCCGAAACTCATTGTTCTCACGAGGCTGAGTTGAAGTTCTATGTTCACGATGCAGAACATCAATGGGTAAAGAGACACGGCGATTGAATAAGATCTGCGAAACTTCCAAGGCAACTAAATCTTGTGGCATTCACGATTGCAGGGGTTTGAAGTTATCAATTCATCCATGAGGGAAGAAAATGAGCTTTTACCCGGTTTAGCCGACAAACTTCAATCTGAAACACACGTTCAGAATCAAAGTTTGGAAGTATATTAAAAGTACGAATATGATATTAAGTAACTGCCTCCTTAGCCGACGCGCTTTTCTTTTGCTTTTTTTTGCAAATTTACGTTGAGTGCCCAATGCCACATGAGGCACATATTTGTCTGAATTCGGCCATATGAAGGTCTGTATGTGATATCAGCGAAAACAGCTTCGCATTCACAAAGTATAAATTAGCGTCTCCTTTCAAGCGCAAGAACCCCTAACACGTCTAATTTTTTTCTTCTTTGGTTTTAAAAGAGCACACTCACACCCTCTTTAGCTCACGTTGCATTGCAAGTTATGCCCTTGCCTAATTCGATATAGTTTCCTTTTGAAGTCAACATGGAACATCATTACCTACAAAAACATCTCTATATACTTGCAGCAGTTGGCCTAGCTCTTTTAGGGGTCACAGCACATCTTTATGCATACGGTCCGCTTCAAGCTGTCGACTCAATCGGCTGTCGAAGCACATACATGTTCCCTTCGTACGCCCGCATAAAGTCATTTGATAAAAGCCACACCAAGTACGCTCTGAAGTACTCATTATATCTCTATAGGGAGCAAGGCAAAGATCCAGTTCCTGAAGAGGGCCACAGCTTCACAAAGTTATCGGGTGTGCCAGCGTTGTTTATACCCGGAAATGCTGGTTCCTACCGACAAGTGCGATCAATTGCAGCAGAGTGCGCTAATTTGTATTTCGGTGAGGAATCAACGCTTATTGAAAATCCTTACAAAGCCAACTATGATTTCTTCACTGCTGACTTTAACGAGGATTTCACAGCTTTCCACGGTCGGACTCTTCTAGACCAGTCCGAGTATCTAAATCATGCAATCAAGTTTATCCTACTGCTATATGAGGATCAAGAGGACCCACCAAAATCTGTCATGATATTAGCCCATTCTATGGGCGGAATTGTCGCCAGAGTGATGCTCACTTTAGACAGTTATGTCCCTGACTCCATCAGCACTATCTTGACCCTAGCATCTCCACATTCAGCAGCTCCATTGACCTTTGATGGAGATATTTTAAAAGTTTATCTGGCAGCTGACAGATTCTGGATTTCTGGTTACGACGCGAACCTGCTGGACATTCAGGCTCGGAACCGGCTTCTGAATGTTTCTTTGATATCTGTAACGGGAGGAGCTCTAGATTCCGTTTTACCGGCAGACTACACAGCCCTCGGATTTTTAGTCCCTCCAAGCAATGGATTCACAGTATATACTACTGGTATTCCGGAGGTCTGGACAGCTATGGATCATTTGGCAATTGTTTGGTGTAGACAATTGCGTAGACGGGTACTGCGAGCACTAATGGAGGTTGTAGATTCTCGAGCACCTAATAGGATGTATCCTCTTGAGAAGCGTATGTCAATTTTCTCAGATATTCTTCTCTCTGGATTTGAGAGCGTCTCGGACAAGCCACAAGTTGCCTCTTCTGAGATGGTGAATTTGAAGATCGACGTAAAAGACACTATAATTCATAATGGACCCGAGTACATCTGGAAGTCTAACGAGAATATTAGCAGAGACGGGACATTTGTGTTACTTCCAGTTTCGGTAAACTCTACGGTGCTGCTTCTTAACGACAAGCTCCTTGATTCAAAAGCCCCTATTGATCTGAACAATTATTTTGGTGTATTCCTCTGTAAAAAGGGGGATTCTTCTCAAACGACCATTGACTTCACGTCTCTGAAAACCCTGGAGTTCATGGAATTGGCCTGTGTAGATGTTGTCAAAGACTTGCGAATTATCCCTAGATCTACCTCAGATGTGTCCTCTGCAGCAGATTCATCCTTGGGTGGTGAGAAATCCCCATTTGAGGCACTTCAGTACCGCGGTAAAGACCTAGAAGGTTTTGAAAATTTACTTATAGTCGATAAAAGAGCGATGCTTAGACGTAGATCTGAATACTTCTCATTCGAAAATGAAGAGAAGGAAAGGACATCTTTGTCTGGTTTTACTGTCGTTCAAACCAGCACCGAGAAGACGGCCAACACTAAGATTCCCGGGGACATGTTCTCGCTTATCAGGAATGGTGCTGAGCTCTCTGTACTAGCATGCCGGCCATTGGCGCTCAATATTAACATTCCGGGAGCCTGGTCCAGTATTTTGGCCTACAAAGTGAAGATCAAGCAGAAGAGTGGCAATTTGTTTGCCCCATTTATTCGTCAATGGACCGAAGATCCATACGAAACCAAATGGATTGTAAACATCAAAGAGAATAGCGAATTACTGATATCAATGCACGGAATCGCACCATACACACCGTTTGTCAATGGGAAACTGGCACATGGTCTTAACCTTGAGATATGGTCTGATCCCGAGGGTGGTTGGTCCGACAGTAACGTTGCCGCTGTTGAGGTAATTATCTCCATTGATTGGTACAATAGTTTGAAGTTGCTTGTCTTGCGTTATCGAATAGCTGTGGTATCGTTCTGTTTTGCAGTGGCTGTGGCGTCCTTGTTATTCCAGATAGTCCAATTCCAAAAGACAGGAAGATTCAATGGATTCATCTTCGGTTTATCTTGTCTCATTGAGGTAAACTGTCTTATGAGTGCAATCTTGGTGTTATCCTTACTCACTCCAATCACTAAATTAAGACCAGTGCAACTTCTTCTCAACTTGATAGATCCGGTTGTTCTCCAAGATAGTAACGAGATTAACTTAAGTCTCAATGAGAGCTACTCCCTCAATTCTTTTTTTCTTGGTTTGGAGGAAGTTCAACTATTCTTTGCAGGGCCTCTCTTTTACGTCATGGCTATAGGTGTTAACTTTCTCCTATACTATTTGTTGGTCTTCATCTCATACGTTGCTATCACTTTGGGACACTGGATGGTTGGACTTACGCGCCACTATAAAGCACAAGTGAGTACAGCGCCACCAGTGACCGGTCATAGAGGCATGAGACGTAAATTCATTATGACCATCGTCGTTTTAATAATGGTTCTGTTTTATCTACCGTACCAATTTACATATATGATTAGCTTTCTCATTCAAGCTTTCAACTGCCTCAAAAGCTTGTGGAATAAGGCGCCAGCATCCCTGTGGAACTTCCATATCAGTATGCTTATAATCATGCTTTGGGTGTTGCCCATTAATGTTCCTGTTCTCATAGTATTCATTCATAACATGGCATTGAGATGGACAACGCCCTTCTCATCACATCATAACTTTCTAGCGGTGGCACCTATTTTGATACTCATGGAGCTCTTTAGCTTCTACTCTGAATGTAGCCCTTTTGGCAAATATTCTGTTACCGAGCCTCGCTCCCCTCAGGACCCCTTAATGTATAAAACGACCGTGGGTCTCCTAGGATATGCAATTGCGTACAGTCTTATCTACGGAGTTAGACATACGTATTGGATTCATCATTTATTCAACTTCTGGTGCAGCTGGTTGATTCTATTATTCGTCAACCAGTATACCTCAATCAAGCAGTACAAGCACCACTAATCATCGTTAGAGATAATGTTTAATTGAAAATGCCAGTGCATAATCTCGCATTAATACAAATTCTTAGTAACCTCATTTTGGTAGTGTATTCATTTTTTGCACCTTCATTGCTTTCACGTCAGTGTGTATCTTCTATCTATACTTGCCCCGCATATTTTATGCGACGATGGGGAATTGGGAAATAAAAATAAAGAGATAATCAAGAATTACACAAAGAGTTTCTTCAAATAATTTCCATTACTAATATACAAATTACATTACCACAGCAACCCGAAGAACCAAGCGCGGTAGTAATGCCAGAAGAAATGCAAACACAAGACACACAGTGCCAGGCCACACGACTCCCACATATTCCAGATTAAGCTTAGTTAGCAGCAGAGGAGTACTTGGTGACAGCTCTGGTACCCTCAGAAACAGCGTGCTTAGCCAACTCACCTGGCAAGATCAATCTAACAGCAGTTTGGATCTCTCTAGCGGAGATAGTAGACTTCTTGTTGTAAGCAGCCAACTTAGAGGCCTCAGTGGCAATTCTCTCGAAAATGTCGTTAACGAAAGAGTTCATGATAGACATAGCCTTTTGGGAAATACCAGTGTCTGGGTGAGTTTGCTTCAAGACCTTGTAGATGTAAGAGGAGTAGGTCTCCTTTCTGGTCTTGGTCTTCTTCTTAGCGTCACTGGAGGAAGCGGTCTTCTTGGCAGCTGGCTTCTTCTCAGCTGGAGCCTTAGAGGCTGGTTTCTTCTCTGCTTTTGGGGCCATTTTTGATTATAATAAGAACTTTACTAGATTAAGTTGTAGTTGGAAGGAAAACACCAGGTGGATGCGGATTGCCCCAGTTATATATTCGGATTCCTGAGGGCGCTCCTGCAGGACACGTTCGCGGTAGCTGCGAGGGTGTTGAGGATGTCCCGGTAGTGCAGGCAAGTACCGCGCTCTGGTGCTGCTGCCGGTACAGTATTCGCAGATGCTTGTGTAATCGTGAGCATGGAAAATTGGTGTGTGGGAATGAGAATTTAACGCTGTTTGTTTATCTTTTGAATGTTTCTAATCACGGTCAAGGTGTCTGATAGGGGTGCGGCACAATTTGGCGATTATCCTTAGTGTTATTTGAGGTGAGTGAGACTGAAGATGGCTCACGATATTATGGTTAGATGAGAACAGCGTCGTAGCACAGAGTAATTAAGGAGTGAACAGGTTTGTTATTTGATTTTTCTTGTTGGTACGAATGCTAAAAAAATTACACTACCCACTTTACGATTTGGAATTGTAGTTCTGAATTATTAGATGATCGCTACTTACTTACCAACCTTACGGTAAAAAAGGGCTATCAGTAGGTTTGAAGCAAAACGGTTTGCAGCCCAGGGTTTTTGAGCATCATCCCCGTTTCGGTCACTGAGGCAGAACTGATACTAATAGTCATATTTCGAAAAGCGCAAGTAATAATACGGATCAACTCATTTTCGGGTCGATCGTCTAGTATTGTAGTTTTTTAACGAGTACTGAAGGAGTTCAAGATACATTCGCAAGCTGAAGGAACTTCTACTTGTGAATGTCGCCAGGGAAAGAGGCGCCTACGAACAGTTTAATGTAGCTATAAGACTATACAGCTAATACGAATTTTCATTTAATGGTATCTATAATTCTATGAGCTTGTTGAGCTCAAATTGTCTAACATCACTGAGCAGAACCAATGCAGTGATGCAGATATTTCACAGTCAATGGTATAGGAAAGTATATCGATTCATGAGTAGAAAGAAAAAACGATTGACAAGCAATTGACAATCGATTGACATAGTTCTATTACTCGTCGCTCCCTTGCCATGTCTCCGAGCGCGTGTTTTGATCGATCAATATTTTTTGCAGCCACTGCGCGTACTCACACTTACCCACGTATTCGCGTAATCCGCAGCACACACAACAACGCGCGTAACTTGAGGTCTGCAAGTTCCTGCAGTCACGCATCTCTTGCCCACCGCGACGATTCTCCCTTAGTCGCTCCCTCCCCATAGTTGCTCCTGCAGGAAGAGGCGTTTGATACTCACTCATGGCATATTTAAAGGACTTGATGCCCCTACCCTTCACATTCCTCTTCTTTCAACTACAAATTCAAACACATCAATTTATAACATAAAATGTCCGGAGGCAAAGGTAAAGCAGGTTCTACTGAGAAGGCATCCACTTCCAGATCTTCTAAGGCTGGTTTGACTTTCCCAGTCGGAAGAGTCCACAGATTGTTGAGAAAGGGTAACTACGCCCAAAGAGTCGGTTCCGGTGCCCCAGTCTACTTGACTTCCGTCTTGGAGTACTTGGCTGCTGAAATCTTGGAGTTGGCTGGTAACGCTGCCAGAGACAACAAGAAGTCCAGAATCATCCCAAGACACTTGCAATTGGCCATCAGAAACGATGAGGAGTTGAACAAGTTGTTGGGTCACGTCACCATCGCTCAAGGTGGTGTCTTGCCAAACATTCACCAATCCTTGTTGCCAGCTAAGAAGGCTACCGGCAAGGCTTCTCAGGAGTTGTAAGTTTCTGCGAATTGATTTCTCGGTTTCTTTATCGTGGGCTTTGGCCCGCAGTGTATATTAGTAAGTGGTCAATATAGTGTTCTGTAATCTATTGAAAATAAATTGTAGTTTGTAATCAATCCATCTTAAAACATTTCTCGCTTAGTTTTTTTTTTGCCTCTGAGTTCTTGATTGTCCACGTGATCAGGCTTAGGAAACTATCTCCAAATTGCCTCTATTGTAAGTATATTTACAGATGGAAAAGTTTTCAGCTTGGCGTGACAAAGGTACTGGAATTGCTCCGTTCATACCTTTGAGTTCCCCTAAGACGTCTATTAATAAATATGTGCTCGGCCCTGCTCTAATTGCCGTGAAACTCCCCTTGTTCTTCCTTTTATACTGGCTTTCAGTTGTCGCTCCAAAACCAGCAATAAGAACGATTTTCTCCTGGTTTTTTGGAGTGTCAATAGATGTTTCTGTGGCCGGAGTTCGGAAGCTGAATATTTCAGAGATCCATCAGGCCCAGCCTGACAAAAATACATTGGTGGTCTCAAACTTTACATCTCCCTTGGACGTGTTCGTGATCTTTTTGTCCTCGAAAATTTCTTCCTTGAACGCAATGTCAATTCTCGTTCCAATTGACAATGCATTATACGTCTTGACTCCTTGGCAAGTAGCTCGGTGGTGTTTTCAACCAATAGGTCTGAAATGCGGGATCAAATTAACTTCAGAGAACGAAAAAACTCTAAAAAACAAATTAGTCGTTGTTTTTGCTGAAGGTGCCACATCAAACAATAGAGCGATATTGTCCATGAGTTCTGCGATTGAACCCTTATTCGCCTTGTCTGGCTTCAAATTCCAAACATCGCTTTTATTGTGGTACCCCAACACAATCTCAACTCCAATTCCTATTCTAAGTCCCTTTCTGTACCTCTGTAGCCTTCTTACCCTCTCATCAGGTTCTTACGTGAAGGTAAAAATTACCCCTAACGAAAAAGGGTCTTTGAGTGCCTCGAAAGCAGCATACCAAGAAAATGGGGTCAACCTTATCAACTTAGGCGCTGCTGATAAGAAGAAATTCTTTGAGTATTATCAGACACAAGGCAAATAAAAGTTGAATGTTCTTCTTATTCCTTGTCAATCGACTTTGAAGATCTGGAATGTTTGTGTTTACGGTGAGTCTTTCTCCTTTTCCGGTCACTCTCGCTCTGTTTAAGCATTTCTGCCATTGGATCCTCAAAATCGTCATCATCTATTACTTTGGGGAATTCACTGGCTTTGGTGTCTTCGGTTACATTAGATACTGAGATATCTAGCTTATCGTTTTGAGGGGTATAGTCCAACAATTGAATTTTCTTCTTTTTTGATATCTCTGATTTGATCTCTGGATATTCTATTTTAAAATCGTTTTCGTTTTGTCCCTCAGCAAGCCGGTAGTATGTATGGTCTACTCTGAGGGGTCTCTCATATATTTTAGTTCCATTAAAATTGTCAACGGCTAAGACACATGATCGCTGGTCCTCGTATTTCAAGTAACAAAATCCTCTTGCTTTGCCTGTTTCTTTATCCTTGACCAAATTAATATGTGAGGGGTTGCCATATTGGGAGAATATTTTTAAAACGTCTTCCTCTTTTAGATCATGGTGAAGATTTCCTATGTATATGTATGCCGTGTCCTTGTAATCTGCATGCCATGAAGCATCATCGGATACATCAAGCTCCAATTCTTTTTGGTTAATTGCATTAATCTTATGAATCGAATTCATGGTCCAAAACTCGCTGGTATTATGAGTACTTGATAAGTAGTGTCAATGGTATTGATTGTAAGCCAATATGCAGAGACGAACAAAATATAAGACAATCATGTATTCCCAGAAATCTTTAAATTTTGTTAATTCTTAAAAGATGTTTCAACATAAATTCGATTAGTAAGTGATAATTATTACATTAGACTTAATTTCAAATCTTTTTTGAACGTATATGTTTATCTTCTACTGAGATGAGCATCGTATCCAGGCGATGAGCATCTCATCAAGCAAGTTCGAAGCACATAATTGATTCAAAGATCTAATAAATCTTTTGTGATTAAATCTATTAAAATTTGTAATTTAGAATGAATTGAATAATATCGTCAATCACACTAACATTTGTATCAAAACTTCATTACTGCACCTTCTGCAGGCTCCCTGAATTTTCCATCTCATCTACTACTCAACTCCTATCAATCATGGCTAGAACTAATAATGGCCCAAGGCGGAAGGGGTCTGTTGCTGATCCAAAGCCGGCTACTCTGAAAACCAAAAGAACAGCTGAAAACCTCGAAAAAGCGGACAAAATTGCTGATTTGGGAGAGGATTTCGGCGATGAGCTGGGTCTACTCGCAATCGATGAGTCCGACTCAGACTCAAACAGTGACGAAGAGTCCGAAGAAGAAGTCGAGGCAAGTGATGAACACTTAACAAATGATAATAATAAGAAACTGCAGAAAGAGGACGAAGAGGAAGACAGCGATGAAGAGGAACTCAATCGTCTTCTACGTGAGGAAGAAGGAGATGACGAAGATGAAGACGAGGAAAGTGACTCCTCTTATGAATCAGAACCAAATTCCCTTCATGACAAACTTAGCGGTATTAATCTTAAGACCATCGAAGATTCGCAAGAAATTCATACTAAATACTCTGATGGTACCCCACGTATTATCAAGCCAGAGATTGACCCAGTTTACGATTCTGATGACTCCGATGTAGACAACTTTAACACAATTGGAAACATTCCCATCAGCGCATACGAAGAAATGCCTCACATTGGTTACGACATCAATGGTAAACGTATCATGCGTCCAGCCAGAGGCTCTGCTTTAGACCAGCTTTTGGAGCAAATTGAATTGCCAGAGGGATGGACTGGTCTTCTCGATCAGAACACCGGTCAGTCTTTGAATTTGAGCCCAGAAGAGTTGGAACTTATTCGTAAAATTCAACACAACGAAAACACTGATGAGTCCATCAACCCATATGAACCAACTATCGAATGGTTTACCTCCAAGACTGAGATAATGCCTCTCACGGCTGCTCCTGAGCCAAAATCCAGATTCATGCCATCCAAGCATGAGGCGAAAAAGATCATGAAAATAGTCAGGGCCATCAGAGAAGGTAAGATTGTTCCTCCAAGTCAAGTAAAGGAACAAGAAGACGAGGACAGATTGAATGTGGATCTTTGGGAACAAGATGGCGAGGCTAACAACCATGTCATGAACTTGCGTGCTCCTAAGTTGGCTCCTCCAACACATGAAGAATCTTACAACCCTCCAGAGGAATATTTGTTCACAGAGGAGGAAAAGCAGAAATGGTTAGATACTGCTCCATCCGAGAGAGATACTAATTTCGTTCCACACAAATATGCCAGCTTGCGTAAGGTTCCTGGTTATCAAGAGAATGTTAGAGAGAAATTCGACAGATGCTTGGACTTGTACTTGGCGCCTCGTGTTAGCCGCGCTAAAATGACGATTGACCCTGAGTCCTTGATTCCCGAGTTACCTTCTCCACAGGATTTACGTCCCTTCCCAATCAAATGTTCAACTCAATATGTGGGTCACAATGGACGTGTCAGATGCATTTCGATTAATCCTCTGGGCTTGTGGTTGGCTACTGGCTCTGATGATGGTACTGTCAGAGTATGGGAGGTTCTTACTGGAAGAGAGATGTTCAAGCTCGAAGCTATTGACTTGGAGGAAAATCCAGAGGATCGCATCGATGCTTTGGAGTGGCACCCAGACCCTACTACTCCAATTTTGGCAGTAGGCGCAGCTGAAAAGGCACTTCTCGTCATTCCACCTGTTTTTAACTTTGAGACAGAAAACAATGCGCGTGTTAAGATTGAAGCGGGTTGGGGTTATGGAACCTTTGGTAACAAGAGAAAGGATACGGACATTAATGTTGAAGATGAAGAAAATGAAGACTCCGGTAAAAGTGCTTCTAATGAGCAAGATCTTAAACAAAAAGAGGTCGCTCAATGGTATACGCCGTCTTCTTCTCAAGCTCAGGATGGTATTGCTGCAATTATTGAGTGTAAGAAGCCAATTAAAAAGCTCTCATGGCACCGCAAGGGAGACTATTTCGTTACTGTTGCACCTGAAGCCAAGAATACTGCTGTTTTGATTCATCAACTCTCTAAACACTTGTCACAATCACCTTTCCGCAAGTCGAAGGGTATAATAGTGGATGCTTGCTTCCACCCTATCAAGCCACAACTCTTTGTGAGTTCCCAAAGAACCATCAGAATATATGACTTAGCCCAACAGGTTCTTTTGAAGAAATTGTTGCCTGGTGCCAGACTCCTTTCTAGTATTGACGTTCACCCTAGAGGTGACCATCTTCTAGCATCTTCTTACGATAAGAGAGTTATGTGGCACGATTTGGACTTGAGCTCCACCCCATACAAAAACATGAGATATCACACAGCTGCTGTGCGTTCGATCAAATTCCATAAGGGCAAATTGCCTCTCTTTGCATCTGCCTCTGACGATGGCTCTATTCACGTATTCCATGGTGCAGTATATGATGATTTTATCACCAATCCATTATTGGTTCCATTGAAAAAG
Organism: Australozyma succicola; assembly: GCA_030563905.1. Taxonomy (NCBI): domain Eukaryota; kingdom Fungi; phylum Ascomycota; class Pichiomycetes; order Serinales; family Metschnikowiaceae; genus Australozyma; species Australozyma succicola. The sequence continues at coordinate 279,665 of JAJMKM010000015.1, forward strand.
TTGACTGGACATAAGATTGTGTCCAGTATAGGTGTGTTATCATTAGTGTGGCATCCTAAAGAGGCTTGGTTGTTTAGTGCTGGTGCTGATGGAACCGCCAGACTCTGGACCACATAATTATGTAAATCTGTACAGTCATTCTAATATATCATTTATTATAAATATAGGGGGGAAATGTTTGTAAAAAGATACACCACAATGAAACACTTGCGTCATTTGAGATATGCAACGAATGATTTTAGGAATGGATGAGGTGCCTAATATTTTCAATAACGCAAAGTCGCCTTATTCATTAGAAATTCTCTTCAGTGTAGATGCAATGCATTAAGGTAGGTCCTTCGTAACTCGCAGTCCAAACTGACTTTTCAGTAGCTTTAAACAAAGTACCTAACATTATTTGCACATTATCTACAACACCTGTGTTTTCTTTGTTGAGAAGCCAGTCGAGGGTCTTCCAGTCGAGGATTCCCTCGTGACAGAATACCTTTGGAGTAGTATAACTCAACATAACCTCCTCACTTACCTCTGCACTGAAAAGATATGCGCCACCTAGGTCGACTCCATCCCTTCGCCAGCGAATAACACCTCTTGCTTCGTATTGGGGCAAAAGAAGACCTGTTTCCTCGTGAGTCTCTCTTACAATGCAATCATAAGGTGACTCAAAAGGATCAATCTTTCCACCCACGCCATTCCAGCGACCCATCCAGGGAGCTTTTTGTCTATTGAGAAAAAGGATCTTTTCTTTACATTTTATGAACCCTAAGGTGTACTTAGGCTCGAGCAATTGGTGTGGTTCTGGACGCGTCATAGTGGCGTGGTGTATTTTGCAGCCACGGCAAAGGCTGGGGTCACCTTATTGTAATAACTACATCCGGATCACAGTCATTTCTATAGAAGATGTTCTTGAAGGGTTGTGAGAATAGAAAATAATTTGCTACAATTTTTTTTGTCGTGCTGTACAATCTTAAGCGAGGTTTGGAATTAATAGTCGTATAATAAACTCACTTACCGATGGTGGTATGCAACTTGAAAGATCCCTGCAGTTAAAACTATTTTGAAACAGTCCGAATAATTCCGATGTGCCTTCCATAAAAGGTGGCGAAGGCGTGTCTCGCCATCTAATCTCGGTATTTAGTGAGCCCTAAGATGCAAGAGTTACAAAACCGAAGCAGTCAGCATTGGAAGGCAATTTGGACTTGAAACGATGTGTGACCGTTAGTTTTAACAATATACAGTTTCGCCATTTTTAATCTCTTTATTTGAGAGCCTCTACATTCTTTTAGGAACATGTCATGCACTTTTGTGTCACAAATTGGTCTGACCCCAGTTCGCAACCACCCCTCATTCTTCACCATAACATTGCGATCCATGCTCCGACAACGAATAATTTTGAAAAATTGACAGTCGCATCTTTTGATTTACAGCTATTAAGTGGCATTTCAAATACATATTTATGAAATTAGATACTCAGCCCCGGCATTAGCGATACCTCCGCTTCTAACTGTGGAGATCACCCCAGCACCGCACGTGCTTAAGCCCGAGTCTGGGGAAGTCATGGGCACGTTGGAAAAGCAACGCTTCAGGGTGAGGGCGAATCAGAGACAAGCCTTAAGCGCCACAATGAGATTCGACTGGAAAAGAGCTAATTACGTAGAAAATAAAAATTATTTTTTACAATTTGGATATGTGTTGCTATAAATTATTTTCTTATATGTTTCTGGGTCTTAAAATTCCGCTTATTTACCCTATTCGCGGCTAATAGGAGATTCACCGTTTTGTTGAGCACTATGAGTGGCCACGGCCCCCATTCTGCAGGCTTGCCATATATAAATTACATTACCCCCCGACAGTGACGAATTTTTGAAACCCGCGTTTTTTTTATTCGTAACCCACACCCAAAATATAAACACAATGGCTCCAGTTGCTTTCTCTGACATTCAAAAGTCCTCCAACGACTTGTTGTCCAAGGACTTCTTCCACTTGTCCTCCGCTGCCGTCGACGTCAAGACCACTGCTCCAAACGGTGTGGCCTTCACTGTCAAGGGTAAGTCTGACAAGGCCAATGCCATTGCTGCCTCCGTTGAGGCCAAGTACGCTGACAAGGCTACTGGTTTGACCGTCACTGAGGGCTGGAACAACGCCAACGTTTTGTCCACCAAGGTCGAGTTGTCTGAATTGTTGACCCCTGGTTTGAAGGGTGAGTTGGACACCTCCGTCGTTCCAAACGGTGCTAAGAACGCCAAGTTGAACTTCTTCTACCAACAATCTGCCGTTAACGCCCGTTTGTTCTTTGACTTGCTCAAGGGTCCAAACGCTACTGCTGACGTCACTGTCGCTCACGATGGTTTCACCGCCGGTGCCGAGTTGGGTTACGACATCTCCTCTGCCAAGCTCAACAAGTACTCCGTTGGTGTTGCTTACGCCAGCCCATTGTACTCTGTTGCTGTCACCTCGACTTCCAACTTGTCTATTTTCACCGCTTCTTACTACCACAAGGTTTCTCCTCTTGTTGAGGCTGGTGCTAAGGCTACCTGGGACTCTGTCAAGTCTCAAAACGTCAACGTCGAGTTCGCCACCAAGTACCACTTGGACTCTTCCGCTTTCGTCAAGGCTAAGATTGCTGACTCCGGTTTGACTGCTTTGGCTTACTCCCAAGAGTTGAGACCAGGCGTTAGATTGGGCTTGGGTGCTTCCTTCGACGCTTTGAAGTTGGCTGAGCCAGTCCACAAGTTGGGTGTCTCTTTGTCTTTTACCGCTTAAGCGTAATATGTAACAATAAAAAACTCATGATCCTTATTTGCTAGTAAATTTATTAGATCCAAAAAATTACACATGAAACCAATTGTAAACAAATCTGAAACATGATCTGTACAACCAAATGTACATTTCCTATCAAGATTGAATTAGAAACTATATTTTCAAAACTTCAAAACACTACCATGTTACATTATTTACTGATCCCCAGGTTTGAATTTCATCCCCGCAGCACCCGTGCATCTCTTGAAAGTTACAATGTGAGTTCGTGAAGAGGCCTTCAAAACACCATCAGCAACATGACAGACAATAAAAGGCCGCCATCTCAAGGTTCGACTCCTCAACCGACGGCTCCAAAGACCAATAGAGATATTCCCACAATTGTTCAGGTTTCCAGACCGTTCATGACCCATGCTGAGCTATCATACCTTCATACACACACAATCCCTCAAAACAAAAGGACGACTTATAATCAACAAAAGCATCAGATCTTTCAATTTCTCTTCCAAGTGGTAAAAAATATGAAGCTCCCGCTCCGTGTTTTGAGTTTGGCTATGACCTATTACCAAAGATTTTACCTTCACTACCCATATGGCGATCAGGGACATCAGAACCAAGAGAATGATCCGTTGATCGATGCTGAAAGCGATCTGTATTTAGTTGCATGTACATGTCTTTTCCTTGCCGCCAAGAATGAAGATTGTATAAAAAAGCTTAAGGACCTACAAGCAGTAGCCAATCGAGTGAGGGACTTAGATAGCGAATCTCGCAACTTCCTAAAGGGCGGAAACGCATCTTCTATCTCTCTTGCTGAATTTCAGCGCAAAGTCATTATGAACTTGGAATTCAAACTCCTTCAAGTTATCAAATTTGACTTTACGGGCGGCGCAGGTAACGTTCCTTCAGTCGACCAACTAATTGTTCTATTCGCAAAGCAACTCAAGCTTAATTACAAGTTCACTTTTTTTGCATGGCTAATATGCTTTGACATAATTTCCACCCCCTTGCTGCTTACTTTGCCTCCACATTGCATCGCGTTAGCTATTATAATAGTCACGCTAAATTTGCGGCCTACTGATATAGATGCTAAGTACGCCGAGGACTACTCAGATGAATCTGTAGTTGGTGCAACTCTTGATAGCATAGACAGCATGAGAGATTTTCGTTGTCCAGAGACGTTGGTCAATGAAGGTATCGTGTACGTCTTAGATTATTATATTCATCAAATGAACTACCTGGTTCTCAATGAGTATATGCCCTCGGTAAATGAGGAAATTGGTAAGGCTCAAATATTTAAGTTCATGGAACTCAAGTCCAGATTTAATGACCTCAAGATCTTGAACGAGCTGTCTTCTTCCTCAAATAACCTTCTTAAGCAAGACAAGTATTTAAGAAAATGGGACGCCGGAGTTTGTGCGAAGGGGGCAGCCAGATTTATGATTGCAACTAAGAGACGCCGCTTTGATGCTGAATACGTAAAGTTACGGCCTTGAATCTGTTCCTAAGTCAGCTTACAAATGAATAATGCATGATATAAATTAAATTTTTTGTGTAGTCTAATTTGAAAAAATATGAATGTAAATTTATGGTTGTGTCCTGGCTCACTAGCCTAGCTTGTAGCTGACACTTGTGCCAACAGTATGCAAATTTGTTTGGAAGGAAGAAAACTTTACGTAATCGCTGTCCCCCTGTATCATCTTTCCATCTCCTTCTGTATCAGCCCACTCTATCGGTATGTTATTAACATCATAATTCGGATCTGTGTAAACTAGTACATTGAAGGTATATTCGTCATCCTTTAAAAAGGGCAAATAAGCTACTGATGCTGTAACTTGTCGTATGATTGCCTGGATTTCCCTTTGAATTTCAACCTTACTTTTCAATCCTTCCGCTTCATCGTTTTGATCTGTCACATCAAGGGCGAACTCCCATCGTTCTACATTTTCAGTAGTGAGTTTATTGATTACAACTACCACAAGCTTTGTGAGTTTTCCTCCGTAAATCCACTTCTTGACTTGACTCATGATCTTTTCGACGTAGCTTTTTACTTCATCGTCTGCACTCACTAACATCGGAAGATCGTATTTTTTTACCGTTGTGAAATCTTCGGCAGGGTATATACCTCTTTGGAATAGGATATTATATATGGCAAACTCGAAGTAATCGGCAACGATCTTTGAGGAACCTTTGAGTGATAACTTCGAAAGAGATTCAGTCATTTTAAGCAAAACAGGATGTGATCATAGACTATGGCTGAGTGAGGGATGGTTCTTCAAAGTAAATCGGAACCCTCTGTACTATTCTTGGTAATTGGCCCACAAGTTGTAAATAATGAGCGATCGAATGCTTGTTCGTGTCGAGTGTATATGTTGAAATCAATAAACCGATCTGACGCGATAGTGGTATAACAAAACACCGGTAAAAGCAAGAATGAGACGATGGAGAAGTAATTAATTAACAAGAATTGAGTAAATTTTTTAGAATTATGTGCGAATTCGATTTTTAATCTCCTTTTTAATTTTGTAGCATATCTTGACTTTGAGTGAGAATATTTAAAATTACATCTTGACTACCCTGCTTCACCATAACACTAAGTATATGACTTTTGTAAAATTTTCGTTTATAATAATAAGGAATACATCTATTGAGAATCTGCTTCTCTGAATCACACATGAAGATCCACGGATCCTAAAACCATCCAGTCACAAACATCTCCCTCACATAACATCAATTTAAGTGTGCCGCCAGCCCACGAAAACCCATTGCCCTCAACGTTCCAATGATCCAGATCACAATTGTCGATAGAGAGATAGTCTGAGACTCGCGTTCGTATTGTCCGCCACAAAGCGTTATCTATAGGATGCAATTTGCTATAAACTAGTGACAAGTGAGGTTCGAACTCCTCAATGGTCCATTGCGCAGCCTCTTGCGCCAGCTCCTGACGAATTTTATCCATATCTATGGCAACCTTAGGCTTTTCGGGAGAAGAAGACAGCCTTGGCCGACTCTGTACGCTTTTTTTTCTTACTAAGTTACCCTGTGAGTTCTTGTGGAAGCATTGGGGATTTGCAGCTTGCTCGGCAAGTTCTATTCTACGAGGTAAACAAACGAATTGCTCTCTTACGATTCTCGAAAATGAGATTAAAGTTGCGTCACGAATCACCAGGAAGTATAGCTTTTTGAAATAGGCTCTTTGAGACGTTACCTTTCCCAACCGTACCCACTCATCATGCCGAGATTCGTTCGGGAGAGAGTTCATAGCGATACTGCAAGCAGAGAGAATAAGGTTCACATTATCCTTTGCATTGTCCATGTCAAGCGCGATATTTGTGCTGATTGTCACATGAGGTTCAAACTTGGGTGGTTGGTCCGGGAACACTGTAGCTAAAGAGCCCATTAAAAGTTCCAATTGATCGTATAACGGGGTATTTTTTTTCGGACATAGCCATAATGCGACACCTAAAGCTGGGTATTAATAAATGGTTCTTTTTAAGGGCCATTGGGGATAATACATACCCATTTTTGTATTACCGAATGTTAGTCAAGGACCTCGCAGCCAGAAGTAAATATACCCCATATCTGACAGGAATTAACTGTATTGTAGATATCAGATTGTGGCCAAATATTGAACTTAAACAGGAAGAAATAATTATAAAAATTACAATAAATAGACGCTATCGATATATGTATATCAATTATTACTTAGTGTACAATCGACTACGGGTCTAGTATTTGGAGGCAATAACCTCGGTGTTTTTAAGCGCAGCATCGTTCACAAACCATGCGACAGGTACCTCAAGGTCATTGACGAGTTTACATGGCAATTGAGATGTAGGGTCGTTAAAAATCTCCAGAATGACGGGTGCCTTACCCTCTCCCTCAGCAATGAATGCAATAGCATCGGCTCTGGCCAAAAGCGGAAGCGTGAAGGAAATTCTTCTTGGAGGTGGCTTTGGGGAGTCTCTTATCAAGGCAATTGACTTGGAAGTTTCTTTTAATAATGCATGACCTGGAAATAAGGAACATGTGTGTCCGTCTGGACCACATCCCAAAAGAATCAAGTCAAAGACACCATCGCATGGAAGAATCTTACTGTATGCCTCGGAGATAGCCTCATCTTTAGCTTCATCAGCTCCTTCAACTTGGCCGTCTTTACCGGTGAGTAAGCTGGTATCAATGGAGTGCACTGTTGGTTTGTCGCCTTTCAAGTGGTCTACAACCAGAGAGATGAAAAGGCCATAATTAGAATCAGCATGATCCAACGAAACGATACGCTCATCAGAGAAATAAACTTGCCATTTATCCCATTGGACTTGAGGAGCAAATTCTGCATCATCAATCAAGCCTGCTTTTAAGACTTTACCCATTGATCCGCCTGAGACGGCAATAGTAAAGGTACTCTTCAGCTGCAAAGCTTTCTTCTGAGCATCGATAACGTATCTGGCAACGGAATGAGCAACACCGGCGGAGTCTGGACTGGAGTATACGGCCATTTTTATTTTTCCAATTGACAATGAGTAGAAGTAGCAATGGTGGATAACTGACGTCCAGACCGTAGAGTAAGTGAGATCAAGGAAGATAGTGTTTCGTGCAGGACTGGACATGTCCTAACATATCCAGATCATACTCTTGTTTAGCTTGTAGAATAGGAATAGGATCAAGGTCCATGATATAGGATTTATCTATATAATCGTAGTTATTCT